>MUZC01004194.1:673655-724169 GCA_002072015.1 Radix auricularia | reverse complement strand
TCTGACATTTGTGCAAATTTACCGTTTATAGTAACAACACAACCAATGCCTTCAAAGACACAAAACTTTTTTTTTTAAATGCTTGATACCAACTCCGTTAGAGTCAATGTGCACAGTGAGAAAAAAGGCAAGTAATTAAGAATTTAAAAAAATTATTACGCCCTTGAGGGGTGTTAAACGGAATGGTCCACCCACATCTTCATATCTTTCTGTATCTACGCCACTACCATAAATAGAATTAGAGTAAATATATGTGAATAATACAAATTTAAGTATTCTTTATTATACTGTTTTTTGAGTGATCTCTTTGTACTATATGAAAAGGTTGTTTTGAGGGGGGGGCGAATTTATTTTGGGGGAGAAATTATTTTACGGGGTAGGGAGAATTTATTTTAAACGGGAGGAAAACATTTTCTCCCCCGGAGACTCCGTTTTAAAATAAAATCGCCTGGGGGAGACTCTGTATGGGGGAGGATTTATTTTTCAACACCGGCATAATCTTCAAGAAAAAAAAAGCCAATGTTTTTTAAAGTTTCAATTTTCAAAATTCATGACAGTTGAATGCATGTTATTACTAATTATTTTGCAGTCGATCCTATAACTTTTTTATGTTTTTAATTTCAACATTCTATACTAGAAATGTTTGCATTCTTTTAGTTGTGCACCGGGCAGCATCATTTTCTGGATATGTCTTCGTTCTTTTCATTGCTTTTAAACAGACCTTTGAAAGTCTCCCGGAACTGTTTGCTCATACCGCAGTAGATTAAAATGTTGAAGGGGTGGCTAACCAGGCTAAAGAACTCTAGGCAGCTGCTGAAAATCTAAAATGATGCAAATATAATGAACTTTATTGTAATTAACTCTTTTTTCAAATTCTTAACATTTATTTAAAATAATACATTAAACATTTTGAAAGTTGAATTATTATGAAAAAACACAACATGAAGGAAGACACCTACTTCTCATTTTGGTTCATAAGAAAATAATTGTAAACCTGACCTTAGGTTATCTCATGCTACATCCTTCAACCAACAACTAAATCTTTACATGTCTCCAATTTAGAACACTAGATCAATCCCTATGTTTGGGGCAAAATAAACTCTAATGTATGTCGTCAAGAAATAATTTTAACGACCATTAAGAGACTCAAGTTGGCAATGGCTCGGTCATGTATTGTGAAATGATACCTTGAAAAAAATAATCCTAAAAGACACCGTAGAATGAGGTGAGGGAAGAGAATTACAACGAAATAAGCTATTACCTTTGACTTTTTACAGCTCATTGCATGGTCCGTGCAGATGTCTTATTTATATTATGTGTTTCAGACGCTCCGTTTTAACAGATGATTATTGCACCCCAAGCTTTTCTATGCTTTGTTTTAAATGATAATAAAGTGTATGTTTTACTGGGTTTTTTCAGGCAACCCCTTCTGCGAAATAATTCTGGACGGGAAGAACAAAAATGTATTTTCTTGCATACGGAATAACTAAGCTTTTTTAATTTTTTATTCTTATGTCTATCTGAGGGTTTTATTAAGATACCTTTCTGTTGTATTCCCAAATAGAATTTAGGACTACATTCATAATTACTACTTTGCTCTTTGTTCTTCTATCTTCTAGTGTTTTAATGTTGAATTATCTAACTAATGGCGTTAATTTTGTCTGTTTTGTATATTTTTAAGAAATGTATCTGGCAGCTCTTCTTTCAATGTGTTCTAATTTATAAATACATTTTTGGTGAATTGGTCTCATAATATCATTTCAGTATGCTGTTTTCAAATTATATAAGCTAACACATTTTTCAAGCCTATGAAATTCAATATGAAACTTACCCTCGAAAATATACGAAAAAAAAAGAATTTAGCAACTAAAAATAGAACAATGCTATTTAGAACAAACATAGTGGTATTTGAAAAAATAATTACCTCAATGTTGTCAGACATAACAATTATCGACACAGCAGATTTAGTAGAGAAGATGCGCATAGTCAGCTCAACGAGAGTTGGAATCTTTACTACCAGAAACAAAAAAACAACTGCTATCATCATCATCGTCGTTAAATTGGTTTCTTTGAGCTGCTTGATCTCACGCGTCATGTTCTGACTCAGAAGCTCCATGCGCTTCTTCGTCGCCTTCCTCATTGCTAAGATGAGTAGCGTGTTTAACACAACCAGAGACACGCAGGGAATGAGGCGCACGAAGCTATACACAGTCCAATCAAGGACGCTGTGACGATTTAAGATTAAAAATTTGTATAAGCCATGCTCTATTTTGAGGCAAGCCGTAACAATTACGCTTGAGTTTAGCCGAGACATTTGCGGAGTTTTAACGAAGTACACACCAAAGATCTGCGGGATGTTTATAAGCATGACAAGGAAATAAATTACGCCTATTCCGTACAGGGCTTTCCGATTCGTGCACCAGGTCTGGGCTTTGAAAGGATGGCACACGCAGATGTAACGCTGGATGACCAGAGCAATGGTCAGCAATGTAGAGGCTCCGTGGAACATACCTGATATCAAAAACAGTATGTGGGAGGCGTAACACCAGTTATACGGTATCCACTCGTGCACCATATCGGTGGTGTAGATGGAAATGTACCATGGAAGAAGTAAAAGCCCGCCACAGTGTCTGATGTTGCCAAGGCAACGAAAAGGTTGTTTGTAGAACTGCGAATGTGTGGTTTGAGTAAAACGATGCACGCTAGGGTGTTATTGATAATAGTCAGTAGTATGAGTATCGGCATTATGTATCCCTTGAGTGGAACTGTAAACCTTAAAAAAATATGACAAAGAAACATTGTTTTACTTTATTTACAAAGTGGGGTGTATTTATCACTATTTAAACAAATTCACAAACAAATAATGTTTAAAGTAAAATTTCTGTGAAATTAAAAAAACAAAGTGACAGGTGTTATGACCTTCAAATTGTCGACGAGAAATGTACATGTAAATGAAAAATATTAGTTGTGCTAATTAATGACTATTCTATATTTTCAATAAATTGAAATTTAAAAAAAGCCTGCACTTTAACAAAGGTGTAAAAGATTTAGTTAACAATTTATATGTGAAAATGTTCTTCATAAATAAGATTCTTCCTAAATACCAATTATTCTCGTATAGATAATGATGCATCTATTGATTTGTGTATTTGTTTTATGGCGTATAATTATCAACTGTAGAAAAAAAATCGAATAGCGTGGGAATTTCTATTTTTAAACAAGCAGCTAAGTAACTTGATTTTGTTTGACTAATTAGCCAAAATATGATCAAATTTTACCATCTCTTTAGTTTCAACAAAAAGAACATCAAACTCATAGAAAAATGTCCTCCTAATAAGCAAACCATGTCTTTTTTTTTACTAAACCAAAAATGTTTTCCTTTTGACTATACCTTTCATTCCCACAATTTTATAAGTTTCACAATTTTATTTCCATAATTTGTTTTTAAATAACAATCGGTCTTTAATATGTATATATATATATATATATATATAGATAGATAGATAGATAGATAGATAGATAGATAGATAGATAGATAGATAGATAGATAGATAGATAGATAGATAGATTGATAGATAGGTCCAACGTTTTTCTTCCTGTTTCGGAAATTAAACTAAAACTTACCTTGTAGCAAAGTCTTTTATTAAGGAAAGTGTCATTGTACAACTTGTACAACTCCCGTTGTTCTTGGCCACCATATATCTGGAAACAAAGCTCATCATGGTCCATATTGTGTCATTCACGGGTACGCTACAATTTTTCTTTTAGGCAGTTAAAGAAGCTTTCTGGAACCCTGAATTCCAAAAAAAAATTTCTACAGAGATCCATGCACAGTTCGTTACACATCTTGTCAATGATGGTTTGTCGTTGGGCCTTAGCGTTTATAAAAAGGTCACGATTTCGTTTGTGTTGGTGACTTCCTGGTATTGTCTAAATTTGTATTGAAACTTTTATTTCCTTTTGTTTTTTTAACTTTTTTTTCCCAAAAATCATCGTTCAAAACACTTATTTGATAGGATGTACGCACTTCAGCTACTAATAATTTTAAAAACTTTGTGTTTTGTCTAAATGATTCTATTTCTTGATGGACTTATTGAATCACATGTTGTCTTCACTTCGTAACTCTTGGTGTGAGTTGATTGATTGACATTGATATTATTTTTTTTTTTGTTATCATTGTGTTATTATGTTTTGATACATATAGTAAATAACTAAATGATTAACATAGTTTACTGAGAAAAGGAAAAGTCATAGGTGGAGAAAAAATGCATGTCCTCTTTAAAAAACAGGGATATATATATATAAATTTTTATTTTCGATTCTTTCATATGTATACATATAGACTATGTCTATATTTCAGAAAACATATAAATCCCTTACTACGGTTAAGATTTCACAGATGAAACAAGACACGAAATTGAAAAATAAGAAAAACAGATTATTTCTTTGTTATTCGATATTGTTGTTTAAGAAACAACATATAGATTCTTCATAAGATTAACTTTCAACATCAAAATACATTTTTTTCAGATTATATCTACATATCTTAAATTCAAGTTTAATCTCTTTTAATAATTAAAATATATCTTTATAACAGCGAATACATGCACCTCTAAGTATTATCTAAATATAAAATTCACGTACACAAAGTCAAGACGTGTGCAAATAAGCCTGACAAATGAAACTTGTTCGACTTTTGCAGTTTGTTTGGCAAGAGACGGTAACAATTTTTTTGCGATGAGGGCAGATAACAACAAGCGTAGTGTGCATATCACGAGACCAACAATGTTTCAAAGTTTCTCCTCCCCCTTCCCCAAACATTCACTCTCGTTGTTTTCATTCCTTCGTGCTACTGTTTGTGTTAATAAGCCCCCCCCCACCCATCTTTTTTTGCACTTATTTTTAGCAAGTCTGAGGTGCATGCAGACTTTTATTAAATAATAAGTATTTTATTAAATCACTCGTGCTTTTATACATTATTTGTGTAATAAACTACAAATAGATGGTAAAATAAGCACTTTGTATTACTCAAGATAATTTTACCACATTACAGATAGATTTATGCCCATAATTGAGAGATGAAATCGCTTTGTTTCGTATGACTAATAATAATAAGAACAGAATGCGCTTTAAAATGCATTAGTTTCCTTACTTTATCGACTTCGGAAAGATTAAAAAAAATTAATCAATTTTAATTTAAAAACAAATTTTGAACTTCTACTTAAGATTATTCGACCCAATGTTTAACTCTTGGTTAATACATACTGTCTCACGTTTCCACTCACATTTTAAAATTATTGATATGTGCACTTATCATTGTAGCTTATTCCAGATGTCCTAAGTACTTGGGAATTTCGAGATATCAAAGGTCTACCTACAAGGTCTGTGCGCCGCACATTCATAGGGCTTACACACTATTTCAGCTTTGTTTGCTTTACGCGGATAAATCTTACGTGGTTTTGAAATGTAATGTGATAACGTAAGCCAACAAAATTACATTGATTTCTGAAGTTTGACACGTGCCCTTGAAACAAAGCTAATAGAGACCAATTTCCAAAAACTTTTACAGGAGATGAATTTGATTGAATTCAGATAACAGGAAGCCGTAGTGCAACAGGGAAAGTGTAAAATTAGCTTTTTTAAAAAGGAAAGCAAAAAAGATTCAAAGTCATGCATTTTTAACACAAAATCAGAGATACTATGGGATGTATTGGTCCTATACGTAGAAACTAAATACAAAAACTACACACGAAAAACGCAATTCGAGTAAATTAAATCCACAAGAGCATATTGTTCTTTAAAAAACATGTCTTAAGCAAATTCAATTTTGGTAACAGACGTGTAAATAAAGTAAAATTGCCTATTATCTGAACTTGAACTTCAATTCCAATAATATTCATTACTTAAGAAAAACAAACTTATTCTCCACAAATCATTAATTAAGTGAGTTGAACGTTGAATCTGTTATAATAACCTCTATTTAGACCATGACGGCGTGTGGTGAAAATGAAGTTAAAGTTCACAAGTTTCATTGAGCAACCACTTAAGGATTTTTGTGGCTAGCACAATGCTCCGGGGACCTTGCCAGCACAGAGACTAGACAACTTAATTGAGACAGTGACAAATCTTATCAATATCAGTTGTAATTGAGGAAAACACCATGGAAGTGTCAAAAGTTTTCATTTATAAATAGTTGGTAAAAATCAAATTTTAAATTTAAAAAATTATTCTAACAAAAAATAATGTATCCTAAATATTTACTGAAGGAAATCAATGTAGTTGTATTGTAGCTGCTCAACATCTAAGTACTTCATCTGCGCAAAATTAAACCTTAATAGTCCATCTCGCTGAAACAATACACATTCCGACAATGCTTTCATTAAAGTAACCGCTCTGATAAAACAGATTTAAAACAATGCTATCTAAACAGAAAGTGTATAACTGTCAGAGGTAAAAAAAAAAAAAAAGCTTTATCAAAACCACATATTTCATTTGTACTTGGAGGGGATGTTCGTGATATTAAACTACTTATCAATACTTTTAAACTACATTTATTTAATAATGAAATACGTTTTTTTTTTTTTTTTTTTTTTTTTTTTTGTTTGAAAGTCATATAGTCTAGAAGAAAAGGGTCATAATCGTTGATTTACGGTTAATTTTTAAAATAAAAAAGTAATTATTCTTCTTGATTAAAGTTCGTGAAGAAAAAAGAGATGCGAATAGTCGAGAAAACGTCACATAATTTGAGTTTTTTCAGTAAATTCTAAATGTCGGAATGAATAACTTTGGACATAAATTGTCACTAACCAATTAATGCCATGAAGGAGAGAAAAAAAATTATATAATTTAGTAGGGACAATAGATTAGTGTCATCACCGGTGAAACATCGTCCTCCTTGTGAGAGACTTTAATATACGTATTGGCAGGAACGACACGAGTTATGAAGAGTTTATGGACAGCAAGGGATAGGCAAGATGAAAGACAAAATATAGAGACATTTTGAGACCTATGTGCAACAGCAGACCTGGTCATAGGTGGGCGTATTTTCTAGCACTAGGGAATAAATTAAGCAACATGGATCATACCACACTTTCGAACGTTTAACCAAATGACCCTGTTTATTGGAAAAAAAAAACTCAGTCGATATCTCCGAGATGTAAGTTTAAAGAGGGGGGCTGATATTGCCTCAAATGTCCACCTTCTTGTCGTAACGCTGAAAGTGAAGCTAAAAAGATATCAAAAAGACTAATCAACATATTGGTCTCGCTCTAACACTTCCCTTCTGACAGACCTAAGCTAAATGAAAAATATCCAGATCGAACTATCAAATACGTTACAAGCCAAACATTCAAAGCCGTGTAGTGAACAGGAAAAATGCACACAAAAATTGTTAACGGCAACAAAAAAAAAATAAAAATATATATATAAATATATAAATACTAGATGCAAGTACCCGGCTTCTCACGGGTTTTAAGTGCGGTTTTCTTTAGAAGCGTACTATACTGTTTATTTGCATGAAGTAAAAGGGTACATTTATCTTAAAGCAAGTCAAATACAATTGCCTATCAGAAAAGCATAGTGTCTACAATTCTATACCAGCAATCCCAATAATGTGTCACACTAGTTAAGACTGCTCCATCGTGGTTGTGTAATTAATAACCTTCAGAATTCCCATTATTCCAAATATTGGAATTAAAGATTTTCAGTTTTTATATAGCTTATATGAGTAAAAAAAAACAGCACTATATTTGGGAACCAGGCTCCCAATAAGTGTTATAAATATTTTTTGCGCCTGTTACCATCGCAGAAGTGTACTCAACTTTGGAAAAATGCATGCTTCTACCTACTCGGACATAAGAGAATTAGTGGTTTTTAAACTTTATAAACGCCGGCACCACATGAGCAGGAGTTTAAAAAAATTTCTTTCTTAATTTTCGTCGTGAGTGCCTCATCAACACATTTCCAAACTTGTATGCTTCTACCGTCACCGAAAATTAGAGAATACGCGATGAGTCTGTTTTTAAATCAGAACAAATTCATTTGGGCCCCGGCCCCCAGGGGATTGATTTCTTTTTACTCCTCTTAGGATTGCGGATATGCATTGCTCAATTTCCCAAAGTATCATACTTTTATCTAAACGGGAAATAGGAGAATTAGTAAATTTCACTTTTTTATATCGCTCATTTAAAGAAGAAATCTACATTGGGCCCCGGCACCTTAGAGAGAAAATTTAAATATTTTTCACCTGTAACCATTGGAGATGTGAAATACAGCTCATTTGAGGAAAAATAATACATTTGGGCTCACCAGCCCCACCCTGAGTGAGAATTTTAAAAGACTTTTTCTCCATTTTTGTTGGGAGAGTGTGCTCAATAACTTGCAAAAGTTTCATGTCTTTACCTATACGATAAATTTGAGAATTAGAAATAAGACGAGTTTTAATATAAGAAAAAACTACATTTGGGCCCCTAGCCCCCAAGAGTGGGACTTTTTAAATTCTTTTTTTCCAAATTACGATCGGTAAATTGTATTTAAAAATTTGCCAACATGTTATGCTTCTACCTACACGGGAAATAGTAGAATTGGTGATTTTCAATGTTTATATAGCTCATATAGGGGAAAAACATTTGGTTCCCTGGACACCAGAAAGTGATAATTAAAATATATTTTGCCTGTTATAATTTGGGAAATGTACTAAACAATATCCTAAAATTTCATCCTTCTGCCTACTCTGGAAATAGGAGAATTAGTTATTTTCAATTTTATATACCTCAAAAAAACGGGGGGGGGGCGTTCTTGGGACCCCGGCCCCCAAGAGTGGAAATTTATGGAAAGATTGCCATTATTGTCGATAAAGTATGCTCAAGAATTTCCAAAAGTTTCATGGTTTTACCTACACGGTAAATTTGAGAATTAGTGATGAGTGACTTTTTAATATAAGAAAAACAACATTTTTGCCCCCGGCCCCAAATGAGTGGGAAGTTCAAAATTCTTTTTTACAAATTAGCGTTAGGAGAGTTTAATTAACAACTTCCCAAAGTGTCATTCTTCTACCTACACGGGAAATAGTCGAATTGGGGATTTTCAGTATTTATATAGCTTATATTAGTAAAAAAAAAAAAAACATTTGGCCCCCGGCTCCGAGTAAGTGATAATTTAAATATTTTTTCACCTGTTACCACTGCGGGGGTGTACTCAACAATTTCCTAAAATGTTACACTGACACGGTACATTGGAGAATTAGTGATGAGTTTGTTTCTAATATAAGTAAAAACATTTGGGCCCCAAACAGTGGGAAGTTTACATTGTATTTTGCAAATTAGCGTTAGGAGAGTGTACTTAACAACTTTCCAATGTTTTATTCTTCTACCTACGGGAAATAGTAGAATGGGTGATTTTCAGTATTTATATAGCGTATATTAGGGAAAAAAAAGGAAAAAAAAAATAAAAAATAAAAAAAACACTTCATTTGGGCCCCCGGCCCCCCATGAGTGGGAAGTTAAAATTCTTTCTCGCAAAATATCGTCGGGGTACCGTACTTAAAAACTTGCCAAAGTTTTATGCTTCTACCTGTCCGTAAAATAGGATAATTAGTGATTTCAGTTTTTATATATAGTTCATATAAGGGAAATAAATAAATTTAGGCCCCCAGCCCTCATAAAGAGGTAATTAAAACAATTTTTTGCATGTTACCATTGCAAAAGTGTACTCAACAATTTCCTACAATGTCATGCTTCTGTCTCCTCCAGAAATAGAAAAATTGTTGATTTTCATTTTTATGTAGCATAAATTAGGAATAAATAAAAAGAAATTTTAACTTCTCACTTAGTGATATATTCCCATGAAATAATTGATAAAAATTCACTATATGTATATGATGGATTAAACAATTTTAGAAAAAATTTCTTGAGCCATTTTGGAAATAATAAACAACCATAAAATGCAACGAATAATAAATTTAAATTAAATCAAGCCTTCTTCTGTTAGCAAGAACCTTTAACACCGGGAAAACTTATTTAAGTCTTAAGTTTGTAATCTTATCACTTGTTTTTTGTTTTTTTTTTAATCTTAAATTATGTGACGTTTTCTCGACTATTTCTATCTCGTGTTTCTTTACAAACTTTAATCAAAAAGATTAACTACATTATATTCAAGACTTAACCTTAAATCAAAGATTATGACCATCGTTATCTTGGACTGAAAAAAAGAAAGTATATTTATGATTCAATAAATTTACTTTTATATTGTTGATAAGAAATTTTGCCTTCATTATAACGAATATGGTCTCCTAATACGCGTGAGGCAAAGTCTTTTGCGCTAGTGTTTCGTTTACCTCTGACAGTCAGACATGTTTGTCTTAATAGCACTATTTAAAGCATGTAATCAAAGTGGCTACGTTAATCTAACAATTTGCTTAGTGTACGGTACTTTTTTAGCTAGGTGGATTCTTTTTTTTTTTGTAGCGCTGAAGAAAAACGTAAATGCTTAGCCAATACATTACAATTAACTCACTTTAAATTTTTAAATATTGAGATTAAAATTATGTTTTCTTTATAATCTTTTTTTAAAATCTAAAGTTTGATTTTATTAAATGTTAGCAAAATACCTGCATTCTTAAGAAATGTTATAATTTAAGCTAGCATTTTAAAACTGGCGTAACTTTAATTTAAAACAAAGATTTATTTCAAACTTTATTTTTATTTTGATGGATATACTGAAAATCCTACATGTGGAAGAAAATCAGCAGTCCCGAGCCTGCGCTCTTCATGGGGCTTCCCGGAAAACCCCCTCAGCCCTCTGGCCCCCTAAGGGACGTAAAGACTGAGAAGCCCCCCCGGAGCGGTCGCTGCTACAAGCGGCCACCTGGGCGTCCAGGGCACTAGGCCGAAAACGCCTCCCACTAAAGTGTGCCTCCCAAGGATGGATATACTAAATGAATTAACTTCATCGTTCTGTCTTTCTGTCTGTTGTGGTCCCACAGTAATATGTAAAAATGACACACTTTGCGTAATGCTATTGAGCTGATACTCATTATCACTTTCCCCTATTACCATTGTGGAAGGGTTTTCAACAACCTTAAAAAGATTCAAGCACCTACATACACGGAAAGTTATTGATTTAATGATCAGTTTGTCTTATATAGCTCATTTAAGGGGAAAAAAACTACATCTAGGCCTCAAGCCACCTTGTGATTGATACTTTTGTATTTTTATTTCCCATTTACAATTGCGGGAGGGTACTCAAAAACTTCCATTCATCTACATATAAGGGAAATTGTAGAATTAGTATCAAATTTTACGTATTATAAATACTACATCTGGGCCCCCGGGCCTCAGTTAGTGATAAATTAAATCTATAATAGCCTGTTATTACGAAAGTGTACTCAACAATTTTCCCAAATTTCATGCTTCTACTTACATGGTTAATTGGATAATTGGAAATAAGTCAGTCTCATATTTAAAAAAAAACTACAATTAGATCCCCAGAGAGTAATAATTCAAGTATTTTTTTCGCTTGTAACCATTTCGGCTGGATACTGAAAAACTTCTTAAAGTTCTATTCACCTACCTACACGTGATGTCGGAGATTTAGTGATGAGTCTGTTTATATAGTTCATATTTGGGGAAAAAACTACATTTCTGCTCCCAGACCGCTAGTGAGTGCTATTAGTGAGTGTTATATTTGTTTCACCTGCTACCATCAAGAGAAAATACTCAACAACTTCCCAAATTTTAATTCTTTTAACTGCACTGGAAGTTGGAGAATTAGTGACGAGTCAGTTTTTATGTGGCTAATATAATGAAAAAATTAAATTGCGCCGCCGGCCCCAAATGAGTGGGAATTTTGAAATTCTTTTAACAAATATCGTCGTTAGAGTCTACTCAGCAACTTTGAAAAGATTCATGCTTCTACCATCAGAAAAATGTAGAATTAGGGATTAGTGAGTCCGGGCTTTGCCTTTTATTAGTATACTAACGTATACCTGCGTCGAAACAACACGTAACACCAATTAAGAAAAGCATTTCAATCTGGATCATGATGAATAAATTCGATATATAATTTAACAGCCTATTTCTATCCGCAGCGATCTCACAGAATAACAAAAACAAAAAGTAAAAAACGACCCACTTCTCGTGTGCTCTTCGTCTTGATAATATAAATATTTATTCGGCTGTTACAATTTCGGGAGGGTACATAACAGTTTATCAGAGTTTCGTGGTTCTACATACATGGTAAGTTGGACAAATATTGATGATTCAGTTTTTATATTAGACACAAATTACATTTTTGCCCACAGTTAGTTATAAATTATATTCAATTTAGCCTGTTAATATCGCGGGAGTGTACTCAATTACTTCCCAACTTCCTAAAGTTTCATTCTTCTACCTACAAAGAAACTTGGAGAATTTGGGATGAGTCAGTTTTTTTAAAGGTCATTATAAATTTTTTTTTTTTAAATACTTGAGGTTCCCGGGCACCCATTGAGTGAAAAAATAAATATGTTTCTCTTCTATTTCCATAGTGGAATTAATTCCACTATATCCCAAAGTTTTATGCTTTTATCAACACGGGAAATCGGAGAAATAGTGATGAGTTAGTTTTTATGTAGCTGTTATTAATAATAAAAAAAATGTTGGCCAAAGGTCTCCCCCACACCTCACCAAGAGTAGTTATGTTAAAATTCATTTTCGTCAATATCCTCGTGGGAGAGTACTCAACAAATTCCCTAAGTTTAATGCTTCTACCTAATAGCTAAGTTATAAAATAAGTGATGAATCTGTTTTTATACAAGTAAAAAAACTACAGTTGGGCCTCCGGACCCCGCTTAAGTGTGAATTTTAACTTTATTTTTCGTCAATTATAAGCTAGAAAGTGTACTCAGAAACTTCCATAAAGTTAATCTTTGTACCTAAAATAATTGGGAATCCGGAAAATTGGGGTGTTTCAATTTTTTGAAAGCTCATATCCACACAAAAACACATTCAATCTCTGGCCTCAGAAGTGACAATTTAAATAGTTTCTCACCAGTAACAATTGCGAAAGTGTACTCGACAACTTCCCAATGTTTCATGATTCTACCTGAACGGGAAAAAAGAGAATTAGGGTTTTGAAATTTTTTAAAGCCTAAATACTGAATAAATAAAACTTCATTTTAATTTAGACCCCCGCACCTTACGAGTGGAATATTTAAAGTTCCTTTATGCCAACTATCGTGAGAGTGCACTCGAAAACTTTCCAAAAACTTTCATGGAAGTTTGAGAGTTAATAATGAGCTTGTCAGTGAAGAGGTTGTTAAGGCAAATGATTCATTGCAGTTATAATTTTTAAACAATCATTAAATTGTCTAAACCCTTTATGGTTGAGGAAAATGTACAGAAGATCTATCGAAAGAAAAAATAAAGTTTACGGAATATCGTAAAAGTGCAGAGATTTTCCGCTCTTTGACTATTGTGTGGTTTTGTCAGAATCATAAAAGGCACCGATGAATGAAAAGATTTGAAATTGTATTTAGTGTGCATATTTTTATAATTGTTAAAGAGTGAGTGGATACCATCTTTCCTTTCATAGAAGCGGCCGATGTCTGGGTAAATGATGAAGCGACAAAGAAATGTAACTAGTTAATTTTTTTAATATCGTTCTGTTATTTCTTGTTACCATTAATGTGATTGCTTTCTTCAATTATGGGCGTACCTTTAATTTAGTTGTAAAATCTTTAACAAATAAATTTGTACATTTTACAAACCAGTAGTTGTTAATTAAACACAAAATTTATACAAGCTAAAAGGAGTTGCTTTTACAATACTTGTACAAGGGTAATATTCTGATCTATTTATGACCCGAGACGAAGCATACGCCACATACTTGCTCATATATAATGCAAACAGTAACACGAAGGAATGAAAGCAAGGAGAATGACCGTTTTGAGGCAGAAATACGGACACATGATTGGTCTCCAAACATACGCAATGCAGTTGTTTATACCTGCCCCCTTTCTAGTCTACCCCTTACTACCGTAACTTAAAAATCAGAAACTTTGATTGGTTCATCCTTGCAAGTTTCATGACTTTTTGCACAGGTCTTGAGCTTGTCCTGATATATTTATAGACAATTCTTATAAAGTTCAAGTATTCGCTGTTATAAAGCTATATTTGATGTCGTACATTGAATTTAAGATATACAGATATAAATTGAAAAAAAAGTCTTCAGGTGTTAAACGTCAACCGTATTAGGCAGCTGTATATTGTTTCCTACAGTTTATTCTTGAAGAACAAATAAATGTAATGTAATGTAATGAGCACCACCACCATGGCCGCTGCGCAGACTCTGGCCCAATGACCGGGCCTACCACACTTGTAACAAAATCCTCCACTCATGCTGACGTTTCTACTCCTCCGATTTTCACAACCACAATTCACCTTCCCCTCACCACGCTTTCTGTCGGCGGACCATCGATGTGGCCCACTGCTTCGAACAAGTCTATCTCCAGCCGAGCGAATGGACCTTACTCCTTCCCTGTAACAATCCCTGGCGATACTACTTTGGGCAGTAGGACATTCTCTATTTCTTTGAGCTCGCGTTGTCACTATCGCCACCCTGTCCATGTTTTCATCGGTCCTTGCTCCAAACACATTACCCACAATCAAGTCCACTATAGAATTCTCCACACATACCGCCTCCACTATTCCACTCAGGTATGGTGTCGTTATGTCTATCATCGCCTTTTTCCCTCTGATAACCCTGTTATCTAGCATTCTGATCAGCTCTGTTTCGCCAGTTAATTGGTCATCTCTCACGTACCTTCTTTTGACCACCACTACTTCGCTTCCTGTATCTCTCAATACTTCAACTTTATTTGATCCTACGAACCCATCTACCATCTCCAACTTTCCTGCTCCAGCTTCTTTGCAATCACCACCTGTTGCTAATTCTCCACCTCTGACATTCACGGATTGGCCAACATTTTCTCCTCCAACATATGCGTTTAGGCTCTTATCCCACAGGCGTTTGCCCTTTAACCGTCTACGCTGAAAAACAGGCGTCATCGCAACTCTCTTTGCATTCGTGTTTCCGGCCTCCCTTGTATTGGGACAATAGCGTGCTATGTGCCCAACCCTGTGACACACGAAGCAACTCACGTCCGGTCTGGAACTTCCTTCAGCCACATTTTGCCATTTTCTCTGACTTAATTCGGTCCGTTGGACCTCACATTTTCTCCCATTCAGGTCATTACCGTTGCCACTTTGCATTGCACCAGAGCCATGAGCAAAGCTTCTCTTCCTTGCCTCCAGGAACAATTCTGCAACATTAGCACTTTCCTCCAGGCTGTCAATACTTCGCTCTTTTAAATGTATTGACAGATCCTCAGAACACACATTCACGAATTTGTTCTTTCACAATGAGGTCTCTAAGACCGTCAAATGTTGTGTCGATTCCCGATAATCTTACCCACTTCCCGAGATAACCCTTGTTTCTGCCTATGAACACCGATGGCGACTCATCTGCCTGAGGCCTGCTCTTTCAAAATAGGTCTCTGTACCCCTCCTCTGTGAGATTGTACCTTTTTAGGAGCACCTGTTTCACCTTTTCATACACCAACGCTTCCTCGTAGGGCATTCTGGAGTACGCCTCCAAGGCTCGACCCGACAAAAGCGCACCCAATGACAGCGCCCAGTCGCTTTCCGGCCATTTACTGGTTCTAGCGAAAGTTTCAAACCTTGTAATGTATCCATCAAGCTGATCTACACCATCTATAAATGGTGGAAGCTTGGGCTGCCTGGGCCTGTTATCTGTACCATTCGTATTCCCTCCATTGGCAGCCTCTAATCTCTTGACCTCTAACATGGCTGCTCTCTCGGCCGCCCTATCCGCCATTTCTCTCTCGGCCGCCTTATCCGATATCTCTCTCTCGGCCGCCCTGTCAGCCATCTCTCTCTCGGCCGCAATCTCAGCCGCCCTCTCAGCCGCCTCTCTTTCGGGTGCCCTATCCGCAATCTCTCTCTCGGCTGCCCTATTCGCCATCTCTCTCTCGGCTGCCCTATTCGCCAACTCTCTCTCATAATCTCTCGCTTGTTGTACCTCTTTCTCTATGTACTCTCTCCTTTCTTCACCTCTCAGTTGAAGGGCATCCACCAGTGCTAATATCTCCTCCAGAGTATTGACTGGCATTCTCGTTGTTTCAGCAGTGTCTATGTATTCCGTGTAATCCCGGACTGAGCCCCCAGAAATGTCACAAGCGTCCTAGTACTTATATCCTGACTGCTTGCTCCAAGATTCATACATTACCGTTACACAAGAATAAAGACACTGCTTGAAATAAACAACAACTTTAATGGCGTTTCCTCCTTGCCACAACAACCAACACACCAAACTCTCCAAACTTCTACACATATACAAATGACGTCAACAACACAATCACTTTGCACGCGTTCGCACCACTAACCAATAACTTTAAATACCACAAAAGCAAACATCAAACACACCACCGTGCGCAAATCACAACAACAAGTTACAAGGGCAAATTGGTCATCCGTGACAAAGATAACATCTCAGTCGCAAAGTCAATAAATAATAGGAATCACTTAGAGAAATGTCAGTGTTGGAATTTTTTTTATTGATTAAGGGTGTACACAAAAGCCGTTCAAATTTTAATATCATACCTTTTAAAAGTTATGATTGTTGAATTCAAAATAATAATTAAAGCAAAAACTAAATGTAAGTTTAAATTATAAATTTAGACAAAACAACAAAGTCACCAACTCCTACGATCTTCCAGACTCATTAACAACAAGGAGGCCCAACGACAGACCATCATTTGACGAGATGTGTGACGAACTATGCATGGATCTCTGTAGGAAAAAAGCTTTGGAATTCGAATTTCCGGAAATTCTTTGGCCCTGCCTGCGTAACCATTGTAGCGTAACGTTAAACGACAAAATATGGAAGGGGATCAGCTTAGCTTCCAAATATATGGTTATCCAGAACCACGGGAATTGTACAGTAACATTTTCCCTATTAAAAGACTTGGTTACGTGGTGAGTTTCAACTTTAAATTTTATATCATAGAGAACGTAATGTGACCTTGAATTTAGAAAAAATAACGTTTTTAAAAAATAAAAAAAATTGAAGAAAAAACTTTTAATACATTTAAAATCGTAGGAATGTAAAGATAACTTCTTGGGTTTCTTAAAGAAATACCTGGTTAGATTTGCTGGACAGATTTAGTCGCTAAGTTGGGTGGTCTTTTTTTTTTAAAGTTTGAGTGATGCTTAATTTGGATGATTTTTTTGTCTAACAGGTGCAAAAATCAAATTTTTAATTACATATTTAAATACTTAAATTTTCACCCAAATTCTATTACAGTCAATAACAAATATAAGCAATAAAGCAAATAGACAAATCAACAGATTAATCATTAACTAGAAGTATAAATTTCGTATTTATGATTATTCTTATATAAGAAAAACTTTAAAACTAATTCTTATAGATCGTTTAGTAATTTTGAGCTTTTAAGATTTAAGTGTGTAGAACATACTAAAATGTGTGGTTAACACATGTAATGCTAATTATTTATTTTAATATCCCCTTCACAAACGAAAGGCATAACGATTGTCACATAATTTGATTAATCCTTTGAAATTTTACTTCGATATCTATCTGTTTGTATTTGTTTTCTTAGGTAATAATCACTAGATCTATACCCGACTTTGTAAACAAATTAATACAAAAAATCAGTTCTTTTCATTTTCTTTTTCCTTTGTTTTAAGGTTCACAGTTCCACTCAAGGGATACATAATGCCGATACTCATACTACTGACTATTATCAATAACATCCTGGCGTGCATCGTTTTACTCAAACCACACATGCGCAGTTCTACAAACAACCTTTTCGTTGCCTTGGCAACATCGGACATTATGGGCGGGCTTTTACTTCTTCCGTGGTACCTTGCTGTCTACACCACAGAAATGGTGTACGAATGGATACCGTACCACTTGTGTTACGCCTCCTACTTACTGTTTTTGATATCTGGTATTTTCCGCAATGCCTCCACCTTGCTGACCAATGCACTGGCCATCCAGCGTTACATCTGCGTGTGCCACCCGTTTAAGGCTCAGACCTGGTGCACGACACAAAAAGCCATGTACGGCATAGGCGTGATTTACTTCATTGCCACGATAATGTACATTCCGTACATCTCTGGTACTTCCGTCATAAAGACTTCACAAATGTCGCGGCTAAATTCAAGCGTCTTGGTCTCGGCTTGCTTCCAAAAGAAGACTCCTTTTTACGCTAACTTTATCGGCAATAGCCAAAGCGTCGCTTTCTGGATTTTGTATAGCTTGGTGCGCGTCGTTCCCTGCGTGTCTTTGGTCGTGTTAAACACGCTACTCATCTTAACAATGAGGAAGGCGATGAGGAAGCGCATGGAGCTTCAAAGACAGAATATGCCCCGCGACAGCCAGCAGCTTAAACAAACCAACTCAACGACAATGATGATGGTAGCAGTCGTTTCTTTGTTCCTGCTAGTGAAGATACCAACTGTTATTTTAACGTCGGTGCGCATTTTTGCTTATGATGTGTTCAATTTTATCAAATCGGGCGATATTGAGGTAATATCTTTTTCTTTAAACAGTAATTTGATTGTTGTAAATATTATTGTTGTATTTTTAGCTGCTAAATTTTTTATTCACTAGACAAAGTCTATTTTATCTGACACTTTTTATGAGGGTGCAAACGTACTTAACCTAAAAACCACAAAGTTAATGATTTTGTTTGTATAATTTACGATCACATATAAATGATCATCGTTACTAGATTGAAACAACATGTTAACTAACCTTTAAACAGGGTTTAAAAAGTCGAAGTTGTTAGCTTAATTACCTGCCGCTTACCTTTATTTAGTATGTACCACTGCTTCATACAATAAGATTAAATGTTAGCTTTCTATTGATTTACTTTTGTGGAGTTTCAAGGCATTGTGTTGATTAACTTGGTGCTATTGTTTTTAGTGATCACGTTTTTAAAAGTCTTTAATTTTTAAAAATAATAAAAACGTTTTCATAAAATGCAAATTTCAGAGCTAGTGTAATATTTGAGTAGAAAAGAATGTGTTGTGTAGAGATTATTGTCTCTATAACTCCCCGGTGTAACAGACCTGATTAAGCCATCGTGTATGTTCTAGCCTGGATTATAGGCAGAATAAGCCCCAAGGAATAAAGTAGCCAAAGCCAGAATATACCCTTCAGGCAATAATATATACCCTTTTGAAAACATGACGATACATAGTAAACTACACATGAATAACTATCAATAATTAGGAGCGGTTGAGTTTGTATTAATGAAAACGTGTTCAAGCAATCATTTTATTTTTAAGGATCGGCTTACGAGCGGGCTATACACTTTTTATATTAGTATCTTCCAAAATTTAGGGGTGATCAGCTTATGAACAAATGAAGGCATTTCGAATTTCTATTGAAGTTTTAGCTCTGTCAGAGAAATTAAACTATTTTCTAATGAAGCAAAGTTATTTTATTTATATTTTTAAAAAAATTATTATATTTTACTGTGAATGAAGAGCGCAAGATCTTTCATTTGAGAATGATTATTTCGTATTTCTTTTAACATAACAACAAGTGTATTCTTTCGATGATTCTAGATCAAAAGTTACTATCTATAAAAACACATATGGAATCACTGTTATTTTTTGTTCCATATATTACATTAAACAAGAACTACATTAAATATATCTTTTTTTTTAATTTTAAGAATTCTTATGTGTTCTGATTTTTAAATGGGTGCTAAAACTTTGGTTCAGTACAATACTTTAATTAATTCCGTCTGCTCGTGGGAGGATGATGAGGAAATTTCTACACCTGGCTGAGCGTGTGTTAACCATCTATGTGTGCATCGACTGGATGATTTGGTTGAAAGTGTAACTTAGTCAAATGTCTGGCACCCCGGAAAGCATGTTAATTCCTCTCGTTATAGGGTGGTTACTTCGTTTCGTACCGAGATTTCTTCAGCTAGCACGGGTAAGTGGCAAGCTGTATTCAGCTAGTGTAGGCTACATGGCATTCTGCATGGCTATAGCTATTATGGAGTACGTGGCAAGCTGGCTTCACTGAGCACAGGGTACGTGACACGATTGCTTCAGTTAGTACGGGTATGTGGCAAGCTGGCTTCAGTTTGCACTTGGTAGGCGGTTAAATGGATAGCATAGTGAGTCTTCATGTGTAATTAGACGGCGTCAGCTAATCCGGATACATATGTTTATATTGCCTCAGCTCTACGTTCAGACGTGGGTCAGTGAATAAATGGGTTATTTTGTGCGTTTTGCTGGACCACTTCTGTAAAGTTCCTCTTTCTCTATGTGCTGTAATATCAGTCCAGGAATGTGGATGCACACTTGATGCTGACCACGTCTAACACAGACAAAGTGGTAAAATGCTTCCACTTTTTGTCAGTGTTTTGATCCTTTGTGTAGACCATTCACAAGTGCTCTGGATTAGGGTCCTGAGACTACACTCCTGTGTTGTAGCCTTGATCACTTTACCGGATGTTGTGTGTGCACCAGGAACCAAATTAAAAACAGAAACTAAAAACGTAGCGACTTTTCTTTCCTTTTAGCATACATGTCGTCCTCCTTCTAAAGACAAAATCCATTCAGAACAAGGTGCCAAGGGAATTTAAAATTGATGTTATATGTCACTTAATGTTCAACATGGATATAGCATACACATTGATGTTTTAAGACCAATTAGTACAGGACTATCTGGATAATACCTTAGACGTTGGTTCGGAAAGCAACTGTGATTTCTCTACACAATACTACATAAAAGGTACACACAGTAGCCTATCCGTCTACGCGTTCTCGTACGGCAATCTAGACCGTGGTTAAATATATTAACTATATCAAGCCCTGCACTAAGTATACTACGGTGGTGTACCTAGCTAAACTATCGTCTTTGGCCTGCGTATACCGCAGTGATAAACCTAGCCAAAGCATGTGCTCTGGACTAGGTTTACCGGGGCCAAAAATATATATACGGAGAACAAGCGATAAAATAATATGTCATGCGCTTGCCTATGTATGATATGTAGCTTTTGGGTGTTGATTAGTAAAAGGATCCTAAAATATATATTTAAATTTTACATCGCATACAGGATACAGCGAATATATACATTCCATTTCCTTCTGACCTCTGTCTAAATGGACAAAAGGCCTACAAATTTTCTGCTTGTTGTTGAGTCTTTAAGTCCATGATAATTGTCGGCGTCTGCGATCGCTACAAGGGAATAGACTATCTAAGAGAGACCTTCAGGCATCTCTATCTTGGGCCAGCTTTACAAGGTCCTTCCATTCATGGCCAGTTCTCTTAATGTCTACTTCCAATTCTGGGCGTCATTTGTTTATTGGATGGCTTCTTTTATGCTAATCCTGGTGGTTACGTTTTAGTGCTTGCTTTGTTTCTATTATAGTAGTTTTATTTCATACTGATTAAAAAAAAAATTAGGTTCAAATCTTTTAATAATTTAATAGAGTTTTGAATAAAAATATGTTTTTAATAATATTGTCATTTTCCAGATTTTCACCAGCTGTGATGAATTCTTAGACCTGGTTAGCAGCCCATTCAACATCTGCATCTACTGTAGTATGAGCAAGCAGTTCCGGGAGACGTTTAAACGTCTGTTCACAGGGGATAAAAAGAACGAAGAAAATGATGCTACCTAGCGTCAAAAGAAAAAAGAGCGAAGAAAATGATGCTACCTAGCGTCAACAAAAAAAAATATTCAATCTACTGGATGTAAAAAAACAACTATGTAATTACTACACGCTTTCTTAATTCCTGTTTTTTTTAAAAAAAATTATAAGAACTTTTAAAATTTACTTGCCATTAGGAGAAAATAAAATAACAATTAATATATTTTTTTTTTTAAGTCTCCTAACATAGCCCTTATCTTTTCAAAGTTTGGCATTATCGGTAATTGTCTCCTCAAATAAATAGAAACTCCTAAATAAAATTACTGATGATCTCGGTTCACGCTTACTTTCGCTTGACAATTTACACCAATTTACGCCGCATCAATTCAGATGAGTTATATTTCGTACCATTTGCCGAAAATTCTAGTTGTTTTTTTTCTCTCTAGACTACATTGACTCTAAAATTTTAGAAAAATATTTTAATGAGGTTGGGGCGGGGAGGTAATCACAAATAAAGTGACTAAATTTCATGTGCATATGGAAAGCGATGTTGTAGGTGGGGCACGCGAATTCTTCTTGTATTTTCGAAAAATTAAACCTCAATGGTAACATTGCTGGAAGATTTGGATTTGAAATTTCAAGATAAAGTGTACTTTTAAAAAACAGGACATATTTGTTTACCTTACATTCATGTAGTAAAACAATAAGTTATCTGTGCAAATTTTCGTCTCTCTCCCTAAACGTGAAGTGTGTTTAACTAATTTCACTTTTTAATTCAAACATTAAGGTACGTGGTGTGTATTTGATATAGTAAAAAGTATCTAATTGCCCTGATCATAATATATCTGGAAACAAAGATTTAGAAAGTGGATGCATTTTTGCCTATGACACGGGCGATATACAATGACGTACCAGGCATTTGAGTGGCTTTGTGGTTGGTATGCCGGATGGATGAGTTGCTATTTTCATGGTTGCTATGATTTTAGGCTGCTGGTAGATTGATTGCGAGAGAGCAGATAAACATTGAGAAGATCTATTAAACAGAGTGTTTATTAGTTATGAACTTATCGTATATATGCCTTTAAAGTATGAGACTTAGACATCTTACGAATTACGGTTACTTTTTTAATTTTTTTTATTTTTTAGATGAATTATTTTTTCAGCGAAAGGAAAATTAATAAAACTAAAATTAATAGCATCTGCAAGAAAGAAAATTAATTAAATTTACATGACTGTTGTGATACATTTTGAAAGTTAAAATTATAAAAGTTTTTGGCTTTCCTTCTCGAGAATACTGAAGTCAATGATGCTGAAATCGAAAAAGCTTATTTATTGAATGCTGAAATAAAGAATCCGAAAATCCAAGATGCTAAAATTATGATTGCTTCAATCGAGAGTCCCAAGAATGAGAATGCTAAAATCCTGAAATATGAAATCATGAATGCTGAAATCTTTAGCACTGAAATCATTAGTGCTGAAATAATGAATGCTGAAATCGAAAATTCTAAATTCGAGAATTCTAAAATAATAAATGCTAAAATCGATACTCTTAAAAATTAAAATAATAAATGCTTAAATCATGACTGCTGATTTCAAGAATGATGAATTATAGAAGGCTGAAGTACAGAGGCCTTGGACCATAGCGCTATCCAATCCCACAGCATGGTAGTAACAACTTTGCAAGTGATTACACTTAATAACGGAATTATGCAATGATTTATTTATTTTTTTTTTTTTTTGGGGGGACCACTCAAGTCACACGAAAAGAAAAATTACGAACATGGTTTTGACATAGAAGAATATCTCGAGTGTGTCAACAACGGTCGGTCAGCAAATAAAAGTAAGAGTTTGAGAGATAAGTAGAAAACAGAGAGAGTAAAAAATGGCAAGTAGAAACAATTGCCATTATGTCAAGCGTTGGCCAAAAAATGTGACAATCAAACTATTGTACGCCGTCTAACTGCTGACTGAACAAAACATAGAATAAAGAGGTTTTTAATATCATACACTTTTTAAGAATTAAAAGGAATTAATATCTTTCCTAAAGAGCTGAACGAAGCAAAAGATTTGTTACTTTAACAAGAAACCATTATGTGTGGATTGTAACTGGCTAAGAAACCATTTGCCTCATTGAGAAACAGTGTTATCAATTTTATATTGATTTCGACAAAAGAAATTTTACATATTTTTTTTTCATACTTGGTGTATGTCTAACTGTTGTACTATATATATATTTAAATCTATTTGTCTGCTCGTATAATTAAAAATCTCGTTACTTGTAAAACAGACATGTTTATATAGTAGAAATATAACAGCAGATGTGTTCTGCCTTCAACGTTCTAATAGTAATGTTAGAAACTATAATTTATTGTTTGTTAAGTATCCCTCTGTATACAATGGTTTAAGATGGGATTTATTATTGTAAAATATAAATATTGTCCTGACTTTACTATAGAGCATTCAACATATAGTTTACATAAATAATATAACTTTTTATTATAACATTGAGTTTTCCAACAGTCGTAGTCTTCACCGACTCGAGATCCTCCTTGGAACTCTTGAGTCGGAGCTCTATGGAGACGAAAACTGTCGACGCTGTACTAGAGATCGTTAACTATATTAGATCTCGCGGGGGCATGGTTGTCCTGCAGTACATTATAGGCCACGCAAAGATACCACAGCAAGAAAAGGCAAACTTGCTGGCACAACAGGGTGCTGCCCAGCCCCAAATCGAACGCCCAATGACCCAGCTGGGGGTAAAATTGTGGCTAAAAGACCATTTCATGAAAAAATGGCTAAAAGGATGGGAAAATGGTGACACGGCACGAACGCTTTACGATAAAATGCCGCGACCACGCAAGCGAGATCCCTGGTGGAAACTGCCTCGTAGCTGCCAGTCCCTCATCACTCAGATGAGGACTGGACACTGTCCAACAAACAGCTACTTTCACAGGTTAGACAAAAACAGGGAACCCGGCTGCCGTTTATGTGGTATGGCCGAGGAGACAGTGGCACACCTGCTGACCGATTGTTCTGCGGCAATTGGGGACGCGGTGAGGTCAGGCAGCCATTGCACTGCGGAGGAATATCTCCATGGCGATGCCCTTATGTTGAGGCTCGCCGTTGGTATTGTAGGCCGGGTTATAAGAGTCTGAAAAGACTCAACCCTCCAAAGAGAATGTCACATTATAACATTGATACAATTTAATTACAAAAAGAGCACTTGGGAAGTAAACTAAAAATTCAATAAGGTAAAATTTAATTTAAAAAGTGTATAGCAATATAATTAATAGCTATAGAGCCAGCTAAACAAAATAATTTCTCCACCAAAATAATTTCTCCTTGGAGACTTTGTTTTTGGGGTTTGGGACCTTTATTAAAATCTCCCCGGATAGTTCTTTTTCAAAAACAAAGTCAAACCCCAGAGACGTTGTTTTGAAATATATTCTCCGCGGTTAAAACTACCCCCCCCCCCCATTAATTATTTAAAATTATAAATAATTGTTATAGTTAACTTTATGAAACACACTATATTGTGTATTTGTTATTCATGCACTTGTGTATGATTAGTGTAAAGTAAACAAATATTGGCAGTGTCAGAGGCGTAACAATGCGAGAGATAAGGGGGTATATGACCAAAGACACACATTTTTATAGTTTTCTAATTTCCTAGACTTATTTAATAGGATTAGATATAAAGATAAGAACGTGACACTGACATTTTGGTACAAGAATTCACGCGTTAGGTTTTTGATTAGGACATGTCTTAAGGACCTAAACTAAATTAGCGATTTCTATTTGTTCATAAAAATAATTTCAAACAACTTAAATAGATATATTACTGTCTACTATCGGTAGCTTAAACTAAATTTATAGCTGAAAATTTAACAAATCCAAGTTGCCAAAGTTTGTAAATGTATAAATCTTTAAGGTTGACTTTTAAAATATAGTAAAAAGAGATTTGAAAATAAAATGGAAATACTTTTAGTTTAGCCGCCTCAGAGCACATAACACAGACAAAACTTAGATAAACAATCATTGTTGTAGCTAGGGTTGGTGATCCCCATTAATTTTATTCATCTTATAGCCCAGATGAATGAACTGTGGAGGTCTTGGTTGAGTCGAGTTGTTTAGTTAGCTTAAGCTCCCACAAGTGGTTGGCCTCCCCGTGGCCTGGGAGATGAGTACCACGGAGCTAACGCCAAACACAAGCACCGGAACCTTTCGTAAAAACGTAAGGATGGGCTTTACCTCACCGTGAGGTACGGTGCTGGGTATGGGAGCAGGCCTATACCCAACAATGCCCGGCTAGGAACGCCAAAGACCGAAAGACACGGATCGCCCTAAATGAGTTGAAGATTTCTGCCTACTCCCTCTCTTATTCTATGGTTCAATTTTCGAAAAACGCAGGTCCCGGAATGGACCTTCTAAACCCCCATGTTCCAGCGGATAGTGGTACTTTGGCTGGGTTGGTAACCACTCCTCTAGGCGTGATGACGGACGAGAGGTCACGTCCTATCGGTCAACCGGCGACTGACCGTAGTGGTATGGGTGCGAAGGGCCATCCTGAACAAGCCCTAGTTGTGTTACAATTGAATGTCTGTGGCATAAGGCAAAAGGCGCACGAAATAACAAAACTACTACACGAAATGAATGTAGATGTAGCATTATTCCAAGAAACGCTTCTGAAGGGTAAGCCGTTTCACATAACTGGTTATTCGCTATACCATTGCAGGTGCGACCGGCGATGCCGGGGCCTTGCCACAGCGGTCCGGAACGATGTCACGGTGGAATTGCTCGAAGCCAAATGCTACAGCAACAATGACACCCTAAATGTGAGGGTGCTCAAAGGCGACATTGGCTTTACGATCACAAACGTATATAATACGCCCAGGAACCCAATGGCGCTTCCATTTGGGGAAGACATCACGTTAAGTCGAACGATAATAGCAGGGGATTTGAATGACTGGGGCTATACTGAACGGAATGCGTCAGGGCGATACATTGAGGATGTATGCATTGGTACTAACTTAATCAGATTACAAAATGAGCACAGCGAACCGACGCTGCTGCTCACGGGACACAGCACGGAGTCCCGCCCAGATCTAACGCTTATCTCAGCGAACCGAGAGTCCAAGCATAGACTGTAAGTATTGAAGAAAGTTGGAAGTGACCATCTCCCAATTCTGATTGAGTTTGTGCTTGGTGCGGATAAACCTCGATTTGACAGAAGGCATTGGCAATTCCGCAAGGCCGATTGGCGAAGATACGAGGCCAAGAGCGAGGCCAAGCTCGCTCTGCTGGATGTTGCAGGATACAACGTGGACGACACCTACGAGAAGTTTATTGGCACAAACCATCGGGATTGCAAGGCGCACGGTCCCAAGGACGCATGGGAAACAGAAATTCAGGCCTTACTGTGACAGGAACCTAAAAGATTTAATGAGACAAAGAGCGTAAGCACGGAAAAAAGCTGACAGGCTGAAGACGCCCGAAGCTCGTAGGGCGTACAACAGACTAGCAGCCGAAGTCCATGCTGCTGTCGAAATGGCGAAGAAGGCCAAGTGAGTAAATACGGGTGAAAAACTCGGTCTCGCAGACGGTAGAAAAGTTTGGCGGCTAATAGATGCACTATCTGGTGCGGGTAAAGTAAAAAAACCCAACCCATTGACGACGTTAAAGGGACAAAGAGCAAGTGAAACGAAGCGCGCACGGGCGCTGAACAAACACTAGGTGCCTAGGTGAATAAGAAGGGCGCCAGATCTGACTTTAGCCAAACGATCGACCGAATGCGAAAGGAGGGCTCCAGGAGACAAAGCACGGGCCCTCAATTCGAGGTTTTCTCGGCACTTTTTACGATGTCAGAGTTGCAAACTGTACTTAACAAGTGCAAAGCTGGTAAAGCACCAGGGCCAGATAAGGTTCACAACGAAATGCTTAAGCACCTTGGCAAGACAGGCCGAATAAAACTACTTAGTTTTATCATCATAACCTGGACTGAAGCTGTGTAAAAAGGCCATAATAACCCCAATACATAAGGAAGGAAAGCCAGGCGAACACACGTCCAGCTACCGCCCATTTCCCTCACGTCGTGTGTGGGGAAGGTGGCTGGACGGTTAGTGAACGCACGGCTTTATTGGTACCTCGAAAAGACCAAAAGCATTCCGAAGGCACAGGTAGGATTCCGTAAGGGACGCAACCCGATGGACCAAGCACTACGCTTAATTCAGACCATGACAAAGGAACTCCAGATGAAGAACCACACCGTTGCGGTGTTCTTCGATCTAAAGCAGGCATACGATAAGGTGTGGCGTGGAGTGCTACTTTACAAGCTGCAGCAGTTAGGTGCAACTGCTAAAATGTACAGCTGGATAAAATCGGTCCTCACGGACCGAACGATCAAAAAACGGCTAGGAGAAGCGCTGTCCAGCGAGGCACGACTAGACTCCCACATTTTTCAGGGCTCAGCTGTACATTATTCTTAACCTACATTCACGACCTACAAGACATTCTCGAGTCCCAGAATGCCATGTTTGCTGACGATCTGGTAATATGGAGTTCAGGAAAAGACGTTGCAACACTGCAGAACCGGCTGCAGAACGATCTGAATCGTATTGAAAATTACGCTAACCATTGGCGCCTAGAAGTCAATACGGAAAAAAACGGTCCATTTCATTTTCACTAATGGACTGAATGCTCTGAAGCATGAGGTGGTGCTTCAGATCTGCGGAAAGAGGTTACATTGGGATCGGACACCAACGTACCTGAGTATAAAGCTGGACCAGAAACTCCAGATGCATAACCATGTGCGTGAATTATGCGCCAAAACCACAGCTAAATTGTCGCTGGTGAAGACGCTAGCTAGCACTAGTTGGGGTGTAGACGCAAGACTACTAAGAGCTCTCTATTTTGGTAGCGTGAGAAGTGCTATTAACTACAGCCTACCGGTCCAGGCCTTTGTGAGCCGTACGGCTCTAGAGGGACTTGACCGATTACAGAACCAAGCGCTACGGTTCATTTGCTGTAGAAATTATGGCAAACGTAGAACCCCTGGCGATAAGGCGAGAAAAGGCAATCATGACCACGGTTAAACGATACCGTAGGTTTGAGCATGACGAACCCTGCTACCAATTACAAGACCGATGGGTTAAGAGGACACGACTGAAGCGACCCTCCTTCATGGACGTGGTCTACGAACTAGAAGACTCAGTCCCCCTACCCACACACAGGGAGCGAATGCAACTGGTCCCTGCTCGAGGACCACATGAAAGCTTTGACCCGCCTGAATACGTTTGAAACTGGCAAATGCCTCGGTGACCAGGGCCAGTCCCGTCGAGCTCCTGCGAGACGAGACTCTGCGCACTATCGAAGCCTATGGAGACAGCGTGGTAAAGGTCTTTACAGAAGGCTCACGTTTCAGAGATGCCAGAAGTTGATACGGTTGCTAATTCAATACCCCCAGCCAGGACCCGACAGCGTCGAACTGTCGGGGCCGTGTGGATCAGCTAACAGTAGTCATGAAGCCGAACTGTAAAAGATACACAGGGGTTTGAAGGAAGTGCGCCGACGTCTAGCAAAGAGAAAGAGTTTCCCTACAGTCGTGGTCTTCACCGTTTCTCGGTTTTTGCTCGAGACATTGGATCGATCCTCTCTGGAGGCCAAGACGGTAGGTGTCATTTTGGAGACATTAGGTGAACTCATGGCACGTGGTGGCAGAGTAGTCCTACAGTACACGGCCGGACACTGCGGTACGACCCAATCAGACAGGGTCGACGCACTGGCGAAGGCAGGCGCAGCCCAGTCCAAACCCGATAAGCCCTTGACGCAACTAGGGTCAAGTCGTGGCTAAAAGACCATTTCCTTGAGAAGTGGCTTGAAGGCTGGGCTAATGGGAATACGGCCAGGAAGGTATACCAAAAAATGCCGCGACCGAACAAAAGCGATCCCTGGTGGAGACTTGAACGTAGTAGTCAGACGCTCATAACACGGATGAGAACTGATCATTGTCCAATACGAAGCTACCTGTACAAGTTTGACAACAGGAGGGAACTGGCCTGTCGGCTGTGTGGCTGCCCCGAGGAGACGGTGGCCCACGTACTAGAATGTTGCCCGGGTTGGACGGGGTTTTGGAGGGTGAAGTTGCGGTACCTGCAGAGGATTACCTCTATGGCGATGCCCACTTGATGAGGCTCGCTTGCGAAAAATTGAACCGGGTCCTAAGAGACTAACGGCTCGACCCAACAGAGAATAAATTTATTCGTTAGTTAGCTTAAGATTCACGTTTAGGTTTGCCACTGAATTAGTTAGGCATAAATTAAATAAACCTACGAATGTTAAAACCATTAGACTTAAGGAATAGCTCCCATGGATTTTTTTATTGATGAAATGCGGCAGGAAAACGCAATGCATCAATTTGTCAGCGGATAATGATTAGCTAAATGTCTTAGTAGATAGACTGCTTCAAAACGATAACGTTTTGGCCATTTAAGTTATCTATCGGGTTAAGGATTGCTTAAGTATGAAGAAGTCTTTCTAAGCATAGTGGTCACATTGTGTGCTAGCCGCATGAAACTCGTCTGTGTTTACATTGCAGCTCGCGTGCAATTTATAAAATACTTTTTAAAAGGATTACTGAAAAATTACAAAGCCAGGTCTTATGACTCATAGTGCTCTAATGCGACTCTTAACAAAAGTTCAAATATTTTCAAATGGCTCTTATTTACAAGAGTCTGGCCACCCGTATTGTAATAAGTTTTTCTAATGTAATAATCGTGCTAAGGGAGGCATTGGGGTGTAATTTATTCGTTTATGCATGTATATATGTGGAACGTACAAACGCATATATGTATGTATGTATTTATGTATATGTGTGTATATATGTCAATGTACATTGTGCGTGCGTATGTATGTATGTATATATGTATGAATGTACGTATGTAGTTATGCATGCACGCTAGGTCTGTACGCATGTAATTATGCAAAAATGCAATTGTAACTTAATTCTAAGCCCAGAGAAATTTTCAAATTCTTCCAGTAAAAAATAACGGGAAAGTACATAGTTTACATTTGGTGTCACCCCTTGTGATAGTGTCATCCGGTGCCAACCACCGGTCACGCCTCTGCGTCTCACTGCACACCACGTGGCCAACAGGATAAAAAGATTACACACACTAGATGCTCAGGTCAAAGGTTAAACAGGTCACTAGTGTATCGTAGTTATTATTCCACTCGGTGCGTTTAGTTCATTGGGTCGCTCTCACTCCCCCCTTTCCCCCGCATTCAACAGTAGATTTAAACTGAGTTTGCTGAGATATGTAGGCCGATGATAAAAATATATCTCTCCATCTAATCATCTCACGTTTGTACGACTTTACCATTTAGAGTAACATCACAAGCACATGCTCTCAGAGACATAATCAATGTTTTAATTTTTTTTTTAACAACTGCCTTCATACACCTTATAACTTCAAAGTGTACAATCGAGAAAAATCAATAAATTAAGACATTTTAATAATTTGCTATGCCCTTGTCAAATAGTGTTGCTCGTACCCTTCATATCTCTTTATATCTCCGCAACCACCATAAATTGCATTATATCAAACATATGTAAGTATTACTAAAAATACAATTGTAATTACATGTTATTCCTTTGGATTTAATGATGTCCTTGTGTTTTATTTGAATTGTATTGGGGGAAGATTCATTTTTCGGGAGACATGATTTACAGGGTGGAAAAGAAATTATTTTAATTGAGAGGGTTTGTTTTAGAATAGATTCCCGGGGGGGGGGAGAATAGGTTAGGAGGAGGGTTTATTTTGCAACACCGGCTTAACTTAGCAAAGAATGCTATTTTGAATAAGACACTTATGGTGTTTCGCACGCTAAAATAATTTATAGAATTAAGGCTAATTTATCCATAAACACACAAACACAAATAGGAAAATATTTAAGAATCCCCGTACAAAATAAACTAAGACTATTATTATAAATAATTTACATCTATTAAGAAAGGTCCTATTTACTGTTAGAATCTATTATCTACAACGTTTCACAGACGTACACACACACACACACACATGACACGAGTTCAAGGCATTTATTAGCCATTTCGATATAAGGAAAAAAAAATTTCTCTGCTTCTTCGGTTGGCATTATTTTTTTTTTAAAGAAAAGCCTGATAAAGCTTATCAAAAAGAAATATATCAACAAAGTATTGGCAGTTAAATGTTCTTTTATTCAAATTTTACTAATTGGACCATCAATTAATTACTTTTTGTAAAAATATTAGGGCTGTTATCGATGAATTTAAATTTAAGCCTTACCTTTTGAAAAATTATCGAATAAATAATCGATAATTTTGATTAAAGCTAAAAAAGATATATGACGTCAATAAACTGAAAATGTCCAGGGAGATATATTTAAATATAGATCTAAGTAGTACGAAATAATGCCAATTAATTTAAATTGTGTTATAGTTAATTTAATGAAAACAATTTTTAATTCTTTTTATATCATATTCCTTATAAATACGATTTATTTTAAAGTTTACACTTTCAAAATCTTTAATTTTTTAATTGAAAAAGTTTGAACGTAAAAAAAAACTATTATTAATTATTTATTAATAGATAGAATAAATTGTTTGGAACATTTTCTTAAATTTTAAGCGCCGTCTTATCGATTAAAATAATATTAATCGATACATTTTTACCGATTAATCGAGTAATTAATCGTTTATTTCCACTTCCCTAAAAATATTATTACCTTTTTAAAAATTCTAACAGATTAGGACACTATGATCGATTCAAGAAATGTATGTTTAGCCCAATGGGTCCATACTTACCTTTTACTAAAAACAAAATAAAAATTTTAAAGTTAGACAACACTCTGAATGTTGTATGTACTATTCAGTAAAGAAAGATAAATCTTATTCCAAAGCGACATTAATAGTTAACATATATTTGTAGAAAGCAGGGGAAAATGTTTAATATCGATGCTAGCTATCTGTTTTCTACTACATTTCAAGAAAAATAATTCTAGAAGATGTACCGCAAAGATACTAAAGACAAGAAAAGGTAGAAATGTCAATGACCTCCATACTTTTTTGTACTTCACAGTAATATATGACAACTCTTAATGACAAGGGAATTACTCATTGCATTTACTGCCGCCAGGGCAAGAAGGACACCACTGGAAGATCAACAACACATTATATAATATATATATATATTTATATTTATATATATANATTTATGACGTCATTAAACTGAAAATTTCATAAAATGCCCGTAGCTTATGTTTTGAATTTTTAAAAAAATATATAGCAGTATTTCTAAGACATATATTTAAATGTAAGTAGTTCAATTTAATGTCAATGAATTTAAATTTCATTATTGTTAAGTACAAACAATTATTATTTTTTAATATTATTTTCCTTATAAAAACTACTTATTTTAAATTTTACTAAAATTTTTTACTGATTAATCGTGAAATTCATAGTCAATTTCCGCAACCCTAATTTTAATAGCCTACATAACTGGAAAGGATGCTGAGCTGAAAATAATGAAAACGTTAATTTAGATTCTTAAAACGTGTACATTGAATTGTATATTCGATTAACTGTTAATACTTTAATATTTTCTTTTATCCTGTGATAAGTTTTACTTCAAAGGATTCATGCCAAATAAACAGTTCTTTGTTATTCATATTTATGAATAGTTATATTTTTTTGTTTTCAGTGCCCTATAGCCTTTTAATATGGGCCATCAGGTTTGTGTATACAAATTTTCGTTATGATCCCTTCATATGCACACTAGCTTACGCATAAAATTATTTTTATATTACTCATATCAGCAAACAAATATTTATTATGGCCCCATTCCTTGAAAAATGTAAAGATGGAAACTCTTTTCATTTTTAATCTGCACAATATGATATATTTGTCATTTTTTCTCGAGATCATTTATAATCAAATGGGGAATAAAAACTTATAGGTTTAAAAAAAAAAAAAAAGCATTTAGTGCCCCTGGCCGCGTAGGAATGATCTTTAAGAGTTCAGAGCCCTATAGTATTTTATTATGGGCTGTATAAATTGTATATATTATCTTTGACTAGGATCCATCTCTTTACACAGTAAATTATGTTTATAGCTTATGTAAGCGAAAATTGACATACGGCACCCCATGAGTGTTAAATATAGAACACAATGCTGCAAGTAATCATTCAGTAATCATTCAGGGAGCGTACTAAACTATCTCCAAAGGTTTCACGACAATCGGATTCATGGTTTATAAAGGACATGTGTTGCGTCTCGGGTTCCGGATACAATCTTAATAAGACAGACTCTTGTCAAAGATCATAAGTTCTTTATTGAGATATAAATTCGTCACTATCTGCATTCCACTGCAGTCCATACAGACATCGAGACATCACAGCATAGGCATACAGGCTCACAGTCTTCACAGTGTTCGAGACATCACAGCATAGGCATACAGGCTCACAGCCTTCATAGTGTTCGATACATCACAGCATAGGCATACAGGCTCACAGCCTTCACAGTGTTCGAGCCACCTCGATAACACAATCTGTCAACAACACAGCCCTGGCCGAACGTCCACACTCTGACGTTACTAGTCTCTCCTATGTTTTCTCCACTCGTCTCTCACACACTACACAGACCCACACTATTTATAGTCCTTGCGCGCACTCTCAAGTCATTGCCTGACATTCAAAAGTCCGTCAACTGAACAGAGTTCATAACATTGTCACTACAACTCACAATAACTCACAACAACTCAGAACAACTCATTGACAGTGATTCTCATACCTTGACAACATGCACACACTCACACACACACACACTCACACACACAGACATATTTTAATTTTTTATATATATAGATAAATAATGACATTAAAAGTTCCGTGGCCCACTTAGTGCAAGATGTAAATTTTAAAACATTTGTTCTTTTCATTTGGGATCATATTTAATGTATAATCGATATTTGTCGAGACAGTAACACATATATTATTTAAAAATTTTCTATAAAGTATGTATGTATTAAGTTTAGAAAAGATCCATTCATTTTCCATGTAGCAAACGCATAAACTAATTTGTATATAACAAATATAAATGGAACAAAATAAGGGCGGCCGTCCACCATGAATGCCAATATTCAAATTTCTTTTTCACACAAACCATTCCTTAAGAGCAAACAACAATTTCATAAAGTTTTATCGTGATCAGATGAATTTTTTATTCAGCTTTAATTGGCAAACATTCATACATACATTGCTTTATATCAATTTAAATGTATATATATATATAAGCAAAACATGACATTAATGGTACCTTGGCCCAGAAGTGCAAGATGTAAATTTTGAAACATCTGTTCATTTCAATTATGATCATATTTAATATATTAGCTATATTTGTTGACACCATGTCATAGAATGGGAAATAAAATAAACCTTTACGAAAAGAGAATCAGGACCCCCGGCCCGAGGAGATGAAGATTAAAGATTCAATTTCACATAGAAATTTAAAAAGGGCTATCAAGGTCATTATAAACCACGTTTGGTTAAGATTCAAACAATTAGTATACACCTCATATAGGAAAAAACAATATTAATCGCTTCCAGGCCCAATTGGCGCAAGAGATTAACTTTAAAATACCTGTTTATTTCAATCGAAATCATGATATATATATTTCTTTCAATATCTTTCACGGTTGTTTAAAATCAGAATGGAAATAAAATGTTAAACGCTAACGAAAATAAAGATTTTGCCCCCCCCCCCGCCACAAAGGAATGGACACTAGGCGTTGAACGCAGTATGGTATTTTAATATGGGTTATAAAATATATGTGTACTAAGTTTGGTCAAGATTCGTTCATTTTCCAACAACCTAAAACTTAAACTAATTCGAATATAGCTCATTTAAGAAAAAAAACAACCTTAAAGGTTTCCGATCCCCCATGAGTGTCAATTTTCAAAAGGTTTTTTCACACAAACTATCCTTCTAAGCTACTACCTTTTAATCGTGATCGGATGAATGGTTTAGTGAGCTATAAATGACTAACATACATACATACATTAATTTTTAAATTATGTATATTCATTTTTTTCTGATGAACATTTGTTCAAAATAAAGAGATTGAAGCTCAAATATATTTATTTTTAAAACTTCCGACATTTATGACGGGTGATACCCTAGTATATATATATACACATATGTGTTTTTATGTGTGCAAATTTTTTTAAGGGATTCCCCATCTTGGATTTAATGCACGTTTTAAGTTATCAATTTATCTGTTAGTGGTCATCATTTTTCAGCAGTTAAGTACATACATTTTTAATTGCTACTTTGACAAAAGTTTTAAAACGTACTTTCCATATATTCATAGTTTTCATATATATTACAATATTGAATTTAGTGTCTGTTTTTAAATCATGCAAACTGTGTTTCTACATGGTAAAATGATAAAATCAGGAACACGTTTCAAGTGATGAACTGTCGAGTTCTACGTGGTAAACAGATGACAGATTCTTTCCAAGTGAAGACAGGTGGGAGACATTGTTGCCTGCTGTCACCTGCTCTGTTCTAATTCGCCCTTGACGGGGCGTTGAAAACATCTACACGGCACAAAGGTATGGCATTCAATTGACCTTGAGGGATCAACTTGATGATCTTGCCCTTCAGGCACATAACCAACAACAGATTCAGGAGAAAACAAACATTGTCGCAGCTACTTCTGCTTTCATGAGTCTCAACATACACAAAAGAGAAGAGGTGAAGCCTTCAATGTCAATGCCATAAAAACATCAGACATCATGCTGGAAGGAAAAGCAATCGAGGAGGTTAACAGTTTTATAACCTTGGCAGCGTGGTAGATAAACAAGGTTGTACAGAGATTGATGTTAAAATAACGATCAGAAAGGCAAGAGCAGCTTTCCTAAGAAACCTAAGTAGCAAGTTAAAATTTAGGATTTTCAACGCTTCGGAGAACAAAGGCTGTAAACCTGACCATATACAGTCCCTTATTAACAATTATATAAGTATTCTGAAAATTTATTAGGTTGGACTGAATCAATAAACGGAAACTGTTCACAGCCGACAAAGTAGACAAGGGAAGAGATTCTCCATAGTAGCGGAACAAGGCTAGCCCTGAAATGGACCCTCAGGGTAAGCGAAAATAAGGCCATCCCAGAAACAATTGGCGCAGAAAATTTGAGTCAGACATCAAGAGAATTGACCATGACTGGAAGATCCTAGGTGAGACTGGCCATGGATAGGAATGCCAGGAGGGATCTAGTAGCTGGCTTATGCCCTTTAAGGTATCGCAGACGCTGACGATGATCGTTATATGCCCCTCATGGACGAGAAGGCTCAATACAACAATGATGTTTTAAAAATCACTACAAACGACACTGCGACAGACAGAATAATTATAATTATAATTTTCGATGTCAAAGTTTTAAATCTTTTTTGTCTATTAATAAAGAGGGTTAACAAATGATGACAAAGAAAGAAGATACGCAATACGGTTGAGAAACCAGAAAAGCATTTTGGTTTTAAAATTCGATGCTCTATTGTATTTGTCCTATCCAGAAAGAACAAATTATCTTGACCTAATGGAAAGTAGTGTGTTTTTTACGAGGGAAAGAGGGAAAAAAATGGTGGCCGGCAAATCTTTTGTATCACCTTGTAGACACTGATACTTCTTTATACACAATCAGAAATGTTTGCTCTTTTTTATCGTGGTTTCAGAAAACTTTTTTTTTTTTTTTTTTTCGTAAATATATTCTGAAAGTCAATGCTTGTCATCTATGCTTTACCACCATATAAAGAACTATAACTCCGGATAATGAAAGAAGGCGTAATCAAAACACTAGACGATGTCAACATTCTTTGTTCACAAGGTAGCAGGTAGCAGCAAAAATTAATAGTGTCAAGGATTTTATTACAGGTACTGCTCTATAACATTTTCTTTTATATTTCATTTTTATTTAATTGTGTGTGTGTGTGTGTTTTTTTTTAAAGGATTATTCTAATAAAAATTAAGATCACCGGGATTAAACATTCCATTTTAAATTTTTTAATGATCTTATTTTATTTAATACGAGTAACTACTCGCGTACAAGGACGTTCCGTTGTCGTTTCGGTGGGATGTTGTAACTTACCTCCATCAGCAGTCTCGACCGGCCATACATGCTGCATTAAGTAAAAAAATAAGACTTCCTATAGTTATAAGAAATAACCCATAAAATCAAAGTTTTTGACAATAAATCCCAAAGCGTACCGCTCTCAATTAGGTCTCAGAAGAAAAATACAGCCCCAAAAATAGCTCGTTTTGAATGTCCGCGTAAACTTGTTTAATATGTAAATGAGATTTAATTTATCCGATTGGCTGTGGGAGTCTGTAGGAGTTTGAGTGACCAAACGCTATCGATGACCGGACAGAAAATTACCTTTATTATATAAAATGTCACGTGTTCGATGTGTTTAAACCGATTGTATTAACAAGCCTACTCATTTATTGCAGTTAATCTAAAAGTATAATTATTATTATTTATTTAGTCATTATGATTACTAATGCGCCAAAAAAGGTTGAACGTGCTTTCGTAAGTTTATGAAAATGTATGGCTTTTTTTCCTTTGTCTATTTAAAATATTTTTTACTCTATTTTTATTTTAATTTTTATTGTTTACAGCAATTTTGTTCAGGTTAAACCAGATATAAAAATTTTAGCTCAAAATGAACTTAGTATGGCTAATATATCGTACAGAATGGGACTGCATAAAGCTTTTTAATATGTAAGTAATTATTTAAGTTATTGTACTGTTGAAGTCAATTGCCGAAACGTCTACTATTATTAGTATTTGTTCATAAATAAAGCTGAAATTTATTGTTTTCTTATACAAATAGTTTGTGTAATTTGTTTTTTAGTATGGCGACTACGATTCCATAATATAAATTAAAAATTCCGTAAACGAGATTATCTACTGCTTTAAGCTTCTTCTAAGATTTAAAATGTATTATACTTTTCAAAAAAATCTCTTTTGGCTTGTTAATGGATTACCCACAATTTCTATATAACTGGGCAAGGATAAAGCCCGCAGATGTGTATACAAATCAGTGATCATTGCTATCACAATAATTAAAGTAAAATACAATACAATCAACTCGTTTTAAATTCATTTAGTTTCCAAATATTTTTTATTAGCAAACCAATTAATTGTCACTTCAAGCAGCAGATACAGTGGACAAAGAAATGTGGGAATTAAATTAAGTCATGAAGTAATATATATATATATATATAGGGAGAGAGAGACAGAGAGAGGGAGAGAGAGGGGGAGAGAGAGACAGAGAAAGAATGGAAAGAAAGGGAGTGGGAGAAGTTGATAGAGACATAGATATGGATGTCTGATTAAATGGAAAAGGTTGGGGTAGTGAATGGAAAACATTACATAAATAAATCGTATGATATGCTAAAAGTAAATGTAAGGTATACACGTTTGTAAGGATAAGGTTATTAGCAGAAACAAAACGAATGTTTGGGAAAACGCACACAAGTAATGCTCTGAAATAATTTGATACAAATAAATAATGTATAGACATATGTACACATATAGCATATAAAATCAGTATGATATTACATACGTACAATGATATAATTTTTATTTTTTAAAAACAAATCATTAATCTATTGGACTTACTTTTCTATACTCGTTAGTTTACCTTTTGTTTTTAATCTATGACAAAACAAGGTCCCATAAAGTACTGAGATTTCAGAAACAGTGCCGAGTGAGGGTTTGTGAGAAGGGGGGGGGGGGTAACTCAGACGTACCCAGGCCGACTCGCAACAAACGTCAAATGGGTGATTGTTATTTACACCATAACATACTCAACACAGTGGAGCGAGATTCATCACGCGTTAATGCAAGTGAATGATTTTTTAATAAACATTAATTGTGATCACCCAAAAGCTGTTTCCACGCTTAACGTAATAGATCTATAGCTTACGCTGATAACATCTTTTTAAAAATATGTACCCAGTATATAATGTGGTTAAAGCATTGCATGAAAGTTATGCAGGTACAACACGCAATTAAAATTAGGCTGACTTTTAACATAAACCTTTGGAACAATTTAACAAATTCAATATGTTACATTTTGTATCAAGTAGAAATAATTTATGATTAACAAAAAAAAAAAAAATAGGAGTATCTTCCCCTCTCAACAGATCTCAAACAGGAATAACAGTGACAGGGAATATGACAGGAAACTAACAGATTAGCAAAGTAATGACAAAATGTTTGACAGCTATTATTATAGTTTTTATTTATAAATATAATTAAAGTTCTCAGTTCTGTGTAACTTTAACAGTAATATAGTTTGATTATATATACACGAAAATAACTCACAACAATAAATAAAAATAAAAAAAATTATAGGGGTACTTGACATCACCTAACGCTATTACACAGCTATATATTTCAATAAGTCATATTTAGAGTTTCAGTCCCGAAGTGCAATCTTATTTGTATCAGGTGTGTATTAGCAAAGATACTCAGCTCTGATATTTTCACATATCTTAGTACTGAATGTCGATATTCACTATTTGCTCGCGCATGCTGAATAATAAATATGTTATTAATTTCTTCAAAAAAAAAAAAAAAAAAAAAACAGCAGAGCTTCAAAGCTGAGATTTGATTTTTATATCTGGTGACTGCTACTCACAGAAATTAACGAAATAGTTTTTCCTTACATATATGTTTATTTATATTTCTCTGGATTGTCATTTGATTAATGACATCATTTTTTTACAAATAAAAAAGTATAGATTCTACTTTAAAAAATGTGACATGGTGTCTAAACTTAATACGGTGCTATTTTTTGAGATAATACATTTTAATCGTTAAATCTTTTTGTTCCCTATAACTTGATAACTTAAAATCTGAAAAGTTTATGAAAAGTAAGAAATGATGTTAGCATTTCGAATTCTAATGAGAAAGTTTAAATAACATTAAAAACAAATGTTAACCTTTTACTAAACTGTCTTTTGATTAACAGTTGTAAAAAATATAATAACTTGGTAAACATTTATATACACATGAATATGAAATCAACTAGATTTAAGTTTATATTTCTGTTTTATACATTTAAAAAAAAAATGAAGTTGATATTAACAACAACAAAAAGTTTGTTTTTTTCAAAAGAAAGACACAATCTTTGTTTATGTAAGTATAATGTAGGTTTAAAAGACAATATACATCAAGTAAGACATCTACTCACATGAATACATTTATCTCGATCCATAACAAACAAAACCCAGTGCTTTTAATTTTCCCTCCAATCTCTATGTAAGGGCCAAAACCAAGAGAAATATTTTGTAAACATACTACTTCATTACAAAGCAGAGACCTGAATCTTTACAACACAAATTTGTATTTGTCGGTTAACTTACCCGGTTAAAATTTTACAAAGAGAAAGTAAGGCGTGACGTTTTACACTTAAAGTTTTATTTACTCCGAATATTTAAAAAACTTCTTTCAGCAAATGTTAAACGTTAAGAATGTAAAATTTATTAAAAAGTTGAACATTAAAACCTCCTGCTAAACACATCTGATGGCCGAAAATATAATATTGCCTTTAAGAATGATACCTAAGGGTTCAAAAGTCGAACTTGATAAGTTCCTTATCAGCCTTGACCTTTTGGTGATTTAAGCCAGGAACATTACTCATGATATTATTATACGCGCGCATTTGATCAGGCGTAAGTGTTGTCCAAGAAATTATCATAGCCGTTATAATGACCAAAAGTATCACCTCCGTTCTTTCTGACAATTTAAACAGAGAACAGTAGCCTGTCACGCGGCAAATACCCCCATTGCTGTGGTAGAACGCGACCAACTGTATTTTTTCTGAGCGAAAATAAATCTTTGAATTGCTTATACTTGTGGCTATTTTTTTTATTTGGTTAGCTAAGAATAATACGATTAGCTAAGGGTGTGTTTACACACACTTCGCGAAGGCAATAAGACGAAAACGTTTCGGGGACCCGAAAAATAAATGGAGTTGATAAAACTTGTCTACAGTTGCATTCGCGTTAACCAAGTATTCAAAGTTTATCCTTTTTTGGCGAGTATTTTACTAGCTAATTGAATGCGATCTGGAACTTTCTTTTATTTCATAAACATTATTTTTAATGTTGCATTTCAGAAGGAAAAAAATGTTAAACATAATTTACATTTTTTAAAATTCAGTCCCAACGCTCGTGAAACCCTGAAAACAACTTCAGCTAAGACATCCTCATCCCTGCTCCCACACATTTACAAACAGGAAACAGGATTGTTTTCTCTAATACTACAATAACATTTAAACATCATTTTTCTCTAAGTGGTATATATACAATTACATCACAGACTTCTGGGCTTTTTTCTATGGCCAACTGGCAACCATAGCATGAAAAAATAAAACAACATTGAATTCGAATTACATCAATAAAAATTAAGACATTGAATTGATATAATTTACAATGAATCTGATTTTTTTAAAGTAGAAATAAAAATTAGACACATAGATAATTTAACTTGAAAGAGCGAACAACAATAATCAATATTAATAAAACAAACGCAATTAGAATGTCTACGCAAAATATATACATTATAAAATATGACAATCGCATCATTTTATTTATTAGGTATAGGAGAATTCAGCTTTGGTATGTATTTATACATAAAACTACGAAACATTGGTATACATTTCAGATACACGTGTGGAACACACGTTTTAGACACACATGAAACATGTGCATTTATATTTACACATTCCTATCGTGTGGGTAGAACATATGATTCCCTTGGGCCACACGATAGGGTCACTTACATGAGCTTAAAAACATTGCAACATGAACTGAATCCCTGTATAACTTTACTTGGGCCGAGATTTTCTTCAACCTGGCCACGCCTACTAACAGACATGTTAAGTCTCGTGCCCCCGAATAAAAATAAAATATTATATTGATGTGTTTGACTTATAATATTTGTTCTGTGTCTTTGCCTGGATGCCCACCATCCTCTGCTGGTTTGATTAAGCTAAGCTTTTCGTCTCTTCTTTCATCGTTTAACTTGCTGTTTTCAATGCTTTTGTCCACGAAGATTTATACCATGTACCGTCGAACGTGTCAGCAATTGTTGTTGCTGTTAGATCATTGCCCATCGTGGTTTAAGATACGGGTAATAATTAGCTCATCACGGGCTCTCACATTTTGGTGATATGTGGAGTTACGTACACGTCAACGTCTACTGTCTATGATTCACTATATGCCAAGCGTACATACTTATGTCATGTGTGACGTTAAATAATTGTTCATTTGAAGACGTTTCTCAGTGGCGTAACAACCGCAGGGATTAGGAAAAATTAGAAACACATATTTTCACATCGCAAATGTTTACTCACGAGCCATTGACTGACATGACTAGAGTAGTAACACTGTGATTATGCTGTAGATATTGTTATTGTCAAGAAGATATTTTTCGGTGCACAAGCAATGAGATGCGCCCACACTAGTTTGTGATGATGACGTGTGTAACTCTGTTTAGGAAGATTGAGAGTGCAAAGTCATTTCTCAAACTTTTGGAAATGTTTGTAAAGCGTAATAGGCCACGTTGTGACCTGAGGTACTGCGCCATACAAGTGTAAAATAACATATAATTAATTGAGTTAGATATTAAAACCTTAAAACAGATCAACCACTATGTTTAAAGTTAGATAACACTTCAAAAGAAATCAGACGATGATTTGAAGTATTAAGACACCTCTCTCATACCTTTAAGCCTTTGTTTTATGCTTAATTTTTATAGTTCTGAAATGAAAAAAAAAAGCTGAAATCAAACTGACGCACACTAAAATTGTTTCCGTCACAGATAATCCAATTATTTTAAAAAAATATTTTAAATCTATAGTTAGCTCCCATAGTTTAAAAATGTAAAACCATAATCTCTTCTCATGAAAACTAAAATTAGAAAAGACGAAATGATCGTATATTTAATTGGAAATGACACATTAGGCTACTTATTTTTTAAATTAAAAAAAAATTATTTAAAGTTTTCACATCACGAACGTGTGATGAGAATACATATTTGTGCTTAATTAATTGGAGAAAATCTGATGTCTGTGGTATCTTAATTTCAAACACTTTCAATCAATCCCCATTAAACTCTTCCAACGTGTACTGTATTTACATTTAAAACCAATGAACTAAAGCTAATGTTGTCTCGACATTCGCCAAGAATTTTCCAACATCAAAACGATTTTAAAAAAAAAAATTAAACTGAAAATGCTGGTGTCCATTTTTCTCCCACTCCTCAAAAATATTTTTTTCTTTTCAAAACAATTCTTTCTCAACCGCCCCACATCATTTTTCACATCATTGCACAATTTGATTCGAAAAATCCTTAAAATCTCTTCTATAAATTAAATCTTAACTATTTTTTTTTAATTTTGTTGGAGGCTGAAACATTAAACCCACTTCCACATCCCCTCCCACATTTTACCAAACAAACAAAATTTCAGAAACGATCTACAAATATCAACTTGATTATAAATACTTGCAAATAAAAAAAAACAAGACACCAACTACCAAACCACAGACACCAACTACCAAACCACGGACACCAACTACCAAACCACGAACACCAACTACCAAACCACAGACACCAACTACCAAACCACGGATACCACCTACCAAACAACGGACACCAACTACCAAACCACGGAAACCAACTACCAAACCACGGACACCACCTACTAAACAACGGACACCACCTACTAAACAACGGACACCAACTACCAAACCACGGACACAAACTACCAAACCACGGACACCACCTACCAAACAACGGACACAACCTACCATACAACGGACACCAACTACAAAACAACGGACACAACCTACCAAACAACGGACACCAACTACCAAACCACGGACACAAACTACCAAACCACTGATGCTTGCACAAATAGCCGCGCCCCACCCCCACTTACCACGCCCTTACTCCAAGCTACCGATGGCATTTTTTTGTTTTTATGTTTTTAAACTTTGAAAAAGGTCTCAACGATTTAATTTCCCATTCAACACGAGTTTAAGTGGAGACAACTTGGCTCCCGAAGGGGTTGCCTTCCATTAGCGGTGGCCCGTAATGAAATGCGTGTTTAGTCAACTATCGCTACAGCGAGTTCACTTCTCTTGGCTCTAGTGTTCCGTTTAGTTTGATCGATCGAATGCACCTGCGTTTATTGTGTGGGGCGGTGGGGGGGGGGGGGGGAATTCGGCATTCAATCAGTGCTGTATTTTTAAAAACAAAACCTACGAAGTTAAATTTTATAAAAATTAAACTTGGTATTATGTAATATATGCTTACATGTTTTTTACAAGCTCTCCCTAAACTTTTTTGTAACGATTTGTGTCAAAAATATGTTTCCATGTCAAACGTAAGCATTGTTAATTTTTCGTAAACAATCATTTTAAAAACTTAACAAAAAGCAACTAAAAATAGAAAATGTGGAGTGTATCTAAAGATGGCGGGTGAAGAAAAATGATTTGGTTAAAAATGCAAAATATTAACAATTTAGTTAGCGAATCATGTATGTCTAAACAAGCAACGATATTTCAACAAACATTTTTTGTAAGTTAAAACAAAAAATAATCAAAACAAGAGAAATTTTTTTTTTGGTGTTACAGTTCAATGAAACTGCAAGTCACAAAGGGACGCTACCCACATCAAGATAGCAAATGACTTCAACGTTTTTGTTTGTGTTATAAATATTCCAGTAGGAACCGAAGCAGGTCATGTTTATCTCCATATCGTGCTCTCCTTGTGTTTTTCTGAGTTGACGCTCAAGAGTGTTCGTGTTTCTGAGTTGAAGTTCAAGCGTGTTCGTCTGTCTCAGTTGGAGCTTAAGAGTGTTTGTCTGTCTCAGTTGGAACTAAAGAATGTTCGTCTGTCTCTGTTGGGGCTAAAGAGTGTCAGACAGAGCTCTTTTCTTCCAAAACTAATTTTTTAGTTCAGCTCTTTTCCTATGCACGTGTGTGTGTGTGTGTGTGTGTGTGTGTGTGTGTGTGTCTCAGTCAGGAACTAAGCCAGAATTTGTACTTTACCTTTGAACAACTTTCTTCTCCATTAGTTGATAACAAAATGTATTTAGCTTCATTGAATCTTTGGAAAACACAAACTGTAAATGTTTTGGTACGTTTTGCTTTGATCAGTCATCGTTCATTGAATAGAAGAACTATTTAGAAAGACGTAAATGTATAGAATTTCCCACTTAGACTTCACCATACATTACAGGGTAATTTTCAAAATTCTCGACAACAAGTCATCTTTCATGTAGTCATTGTCGTAAGGAAACAATGACGCCTTTATAAGCCTTTAAAAAAATTCTTGCATCGCTGGATGTTGCTTTGTTCAACTAAGTGGTTGAATATATGCTAGATTTCCTGGCATTCTACAAGAACGATCACTCGTATGTAGAGCTCCACCGGTATTGAAATCAATGCTTGTGTGTTGTTTTTTAAATGGTTTTTGTTGTTTTTAATATCTTCATATTGTTAGGCTTTTAACCTGAAAAGATAGAAATCACAAGACAAAAATCTTCAAGCTCTGCTGCATGGGTCATATCACAGAGACCTTACTGCCAGCCTGCAGTGGTTACTGCCAGCCTGCAGTGGTTACTGCCAGCCTGTAGTGGTTACTGCCAGCCTGCAGTGGTTACTGCCAGCCTGCAGTGGTTACCGCCAGCCTGCAGTGGTTACTGCCAGCCTGCAGTGGTTACTGCAGTGGATGCTGCCAAGCTTTACCCATTAAAACTCACAAATTTAAGCATCACGTATTTTGAAATAGCAATGTTAGCCTGGTCTGAACTTTCGTCAGCCCTAGGTCAAGAAACCCTATTTTATTAGAGAGTTAAGCTCGTACTTTCAGCAACTGCCGATGAAAGTCAATGTTGATAGGTATCAACGGAGGTTTTCTGGACACCACGATCGAGTTTAATCTCAATTGGGGTCAGCTGTTGCGTGTGAGATTCAGTGACAGGAGTTAACTTGAACCTCCAGTAAGTCCCTATTGAAATGTAACGTAATAGGTGTCAACTGATCTTTCCGAGAGCTCCGATTGAAGTTTAACCATGGCAGGAGTCAACTCGTGTTTTTTCTTCTTGTTTGATTTGTAATGCAGACGGTTTGAGTCCTGCAATTATTTTTTTGGAATGTGTCAGGTTTGTTTGTTAAGCCATCTGTTCCAAAAATAGAAGTCTGAATTGCTCACCAGTCGTTTCCAAGAAAATCCTGTTAAACCCAAGAAATTTTCTTGGAAAAGAAAATCTTTACATTGTTTGCCAAATACTTGGCTAAAGTTTATACATTTTCTTCATGTCACAACGCTTCTGGATCATTCGCGTAAATACTTTTGAAATGCACAACACATCTTTAAGGGAATGCCTGAACGTGATAATTTTACTTCAGATCAAAGCGGGACGATTTCTGGTGTTGTTTTATCACCATCTTCTGCAAAAATAAAGAAAAATTGTAACAAATTAAACAATTGATTGATTCAAATCGTATATTGACAAAGTTTTAAGGATGAGGGTAGGAAACACAGAAGAGCATCTATAATTTGGAATCGAATTTCATTCAAAAATGTGTATTTATGTTTTAAAAATGGAGAAAAAAAATGTAACAACTACTATGTTGGGTATTTAGATGTATAAAATCTAATTTGAAGGAAATGCCATTGGCATCTTTAAAAGCATGACATAAACAACTAGGATAAGTAAAAATCAGGTGCTGGGCAGGTAGATCAGATGAATATCGAGGTTGATAGCAGACTAGAAACATCTATCTATGTTGTATGTCAGAACTTCTATTGTAAGTAGAGAGCGAGACGTAGGTATGTCATTATTCAGGAACATAAAATGTAAGAAACCAGTCGGAATCATGTAAGGTAAGTAAGTAGTAGGTTAGAATCACTTAGCGTATATAGTAGGTCAGAAACAGTGAAGTTGGTAGCTGCTTGTGATACTGTCTCCTGCTCTCATTTCAATTACATACACATGATTTTAAATAATAAAATGCAATGGGCTTTTTTCAGTCGCTATTTTTAAGGCTAACATATTAAAATATGTAACTTAACGATGCTAACAGATGTTAAACGCGGGTACTATCTAAAACATTGTCTATTTATTTGAAGAAGAATAACTAGAAGCTAAACGTCTTTTTAGTATTATGTTTAGGTTTTAAGTGATTGAAATTTATTTTCTTTGCATATTGCGTTAAGTGAAAAAAAAATCATGCCTGTAAGCTATAAAAGTCATTAAAGTTAAATTTAAAACGTTAAATAATGCTTTAAATAAACTATCATTATTCATATAAGAGTGTGCTTCATTTCAACGAAAAAAAAATATACACGCACACACATTTCTTTTTGCATAATTCTAGCATAATAGTTCACATTTTGTCAATAAAAACCATTTAATTTATTGTTGTTTTGTTTTTCCACGTACATACGCATCAGGGCTAGGAACTCAAATATTAATGACGTCATAACGCAGTTTCGTCTCCAGTTACGGCCGTACTTTTTCCATTTTCTGTAGGGAGTGTCATGTACTGCGAGTACTCTCTTTCCTTGGGCATTTCATCGCCTGTGAACAAACGTTTGAACGTCTCCCGGAACTGCTTGCTCATACCGCAGTAGATGAAAAAGTTGAGCGGGTAGCTGAGCAGGATGAAGAGGTTGGAGAAGAGACTCACTACCTGAAAGGCACGGAACAATTAAAATTAATAACATAGTTTTTCCTTCATTAAATGTTTGTAGGCGTTGATAATTTTCTTTATTAGTATTAAAAAATCCATCTGAATTGTCATTTTAAAAAACACAAAATAAAAACACTACTCTAACTGACCTTTAATAGCGAATAAAATCATAAACTTTAAGCTAATCTGTATTTTATTCAAACAATTAAAAATTATTAAATTTTAAGTACAAACTAATAGGTAATAATAGATAATAGTTAAGTATAAAGTACAAGAAGAAATAGAATCCTAATGAAAGCACGAATTTATTATATCGACTAAAACAGCTTTCCCTTCATTAGATGGACGCTTTTAAATCTGACAGCTTGAGTATGGTACATACATTATAGGGAACTGATAAAACTTGGCAATATTTATTTTTCTATATTATAGATGCACGAAATTATTTTAGATTTTTATTGTTCTTAGGTACAATTTCTATGTGTGGAGGGGGGAGGGGATTGCAATGTTGATGAGAGCAGAGTGTTTCATTTTGTGCCAATCATTTCCTTTGGTAGAAAGTTAAGTTTGGACGGGATAATGCTAAAATTTATTAAACAAAGAGCAGTGTTGTTGTTTTTTTTTAAATAACACCTAGAATTAAATCATTAAGTTTCATGTTTTTTCAAGCACTGATTTACCAAATACAAGTGATATTTACTTAACAACTTGAGTTAATTGACATATGCCTTTGATTTTATTAAATCATTTTGTGTTGAGTTTATTATTTAATAGGGTACGTCCTCAAAAAATGTATTTCTAAATATGACCGTATAAGCTCAACTAATAAGTTTGGACAATGAGGTTTAACACTGTAAAAACTTAAGACTTCTATTAGCTAGACATTTATACAAGCTTGCAAGAGTTACACACTCCTGGAGTTGAATAGATAGCAGATAGATAGAGAGAGAGAGAGACAGACAGACAGACAGACAGACAGACAGACAGACAGACAGACAGGATAGGATAGGATAGGATAGACAGACAGGAAAAGATAGGATAGGATAGGATAGGATAGGAGAGAGACATACAGACATACAGACAGACAGACACAGACAGACAGAGACAGACATAGACAGACAGACAGACATAGACAGAAACAGACAGACAGAGACAGACATAGACAGAAACAGACAGACAGAGACAGACATAGACAGACAGACAGACAGACAGACAGACAGGATAGGATAGGATAGGATAGACAGACAGGAAAAGATAGGATAGGATAGGATAGGATAGGAGAGAGACATACAGACATAGACAGAAACAGACAGACAGAGACAGACAGACAGACATAGACAGACAGAGACAGACAGACAGACATAGACAGAAACAGACAGACAGAGACAGACAGAGACAGACAGACAGAGACAGACAGACAGAAACAGACAGACAGAGACAGACATAGACAGAAACAGACAGACAGAGACAGACAGACAGACAGAAACAGACAGACAGAGACAGACAGACAGACAGAAACAGACAGACAGAGACAGACAGACAGACAGAAACAGACAGAGACAGACAGACAGACAGAAACAGACAGACAGAGACAGACAGACAGACAGAAACAGACAGACAGACAGAGACAGACAGAGACAGACAGAGACAGAGACAGACAGAGACAGACAGAGACAGACACAGACAGAGAGACAGAGACAGACAGACAGAGACAGAGACAGACAGAGACAGACAGACAGAGACAGACAGAGACAGAGACAGACAGAGACAGACAGAGACAGACAGACAGACACAGACAGACAGACAGAGACAGACAGACAGAGACAGACAGACAGACAGAGACAGACAGAGACAGAGACAGACAGAGACAGACACAGACAGACAGACACAGACAGACAGACAGACAGACAGACAGACACACACAGACACACACAGACGCAGGCAGGCAGGCAGGCAGGCAGGCAGGCAGGCAGGCAGGCAGGCAGGCAGGCAGGCAGGCAGGA
>MUZC01004194.1:625411-673381 GCA_002072015.1 Radix auricularia | reverse complement strand
TATAGATAGATAGATAGATAGATAGATAGATAGATAGATAGATAGATAGATAGATAGATAGATAGATAGATAGATAGATGATAGATAGATAGATAGATAGATAGACTGCAAGCTGCGTTACAGAAGACTTTACTTCCAGTTCTCAATATATAATCCAAGTAAATCCAATCTTGTTATATAACCAATTATATATGTTCTTTAAAACAAAGCTTCAAAAAACAAACTAATAATAATAATATAATTTTTTTTTAACTTTCTAATAACAATATTACATAGAGCCATGCCAAGTCTAAAACAACATCTTCCTTTTTTAACTCATACAAGCTTTCATTCTGTGCACTCTACTCGCTCCAACACTAACACATCGTAAAAACGAACTGGCTTGATTTTTTTTTTTGAAATTGATTCTCCGAAAGTTTTTTTTTGTTTTTTGTTTGTTTTTTTTTTGTTTCACACAGGAGTCTCTAAACTGCGGCCTGCGGGCCGGATCCGACCCGCGAGGCCCTCTGATCCAGCCAGCGGATACCTTTTTATCTTAAAATCAAATATACTATTTTTACTTGTAGTTTACCAAAAAAGTCATGTATGATACACTAGAGAAAGCAAACAGTACCGTTTCCTGAAGTGATTAAAGTTTCCCTAAAAAAACGTGAAGAGTTTCCACTTTCTATGAATTCATAATCAAATGGAGTGCTATCTATCAAGGCGCGCATTACCGCTTGTCAAACGGTGCTGTATGTGAACAAATGAAATAAAAAGTTGGGTAAAAAAAAAAAAGTAATTAAAAAAAATAATAATAATGTTGCTACCGCAAACAATTGTCACTCGAATGTAAGGAGTTTCAGTTTTGTTATAAAAATAAGTATTATAGTTATTAAACGTATGTACATACCTAAACCTAAGTAATAGCATATGTTATATACTTTATTAATATATTTTGTTCTTTCTTTTCTTTCATATTATAATTTACATTCTTTCATTGCATGGATAATGACTGACTGATATATGTGGCTAGCCTAGGTTTATGAAGTTTAACCTTTTGGTCAAAGCTGTTGGAGCTGTGAACTCAGTGTGAATTATCATTACACACGTGGGAAAAGGGCTATAAGCAATTTTATATATATGAATAAGGTACGCAAAGAACTTAACCAAATTGTTGGTGTTATACAGTATGTAACGTATACACTCGTGATTTCTGCATGTACATGGAATAACAGTGTTGTGAGGGATTAACGTGGGTGAGGCATATTTCGGCTTGTCAAAAAAACTCAAAAACTCCCTAAGTTGAAATATTTTTTTTTCTGATCACTTTGAATTTGACTTAGAGAGGTCCGACTGTAGTTTTTAATAAATATATATATATATATATTGAATATGTACCACTTTTTTTTTTTTACAATGTCCTATTATTTTCTGGGAGTCGGTTTGCAACCGAATGACATACTTTTTATACTATTCTCTTCCAAAAGGGGGGGGGGGGTCGGCTCATGAACGAACGGGCAATTGAACGAGTATATACGGTATATTAGTCAACAGTGTGAAATGTATGGGACTCTATTTTAATTAATGATAATATTATTTACCAGTTCTCATTTTTGAGCGATATTGTGTGCAAGATACTTCCCGTGTCATAATTTATTCATGTTGAATTCACTTTATTTGTAGTTCCCATGATAGCCGAGAAGAGGAAATGGAAAATAGACAATGAGTGTCGGCAATTTCAAGATAATTGGAATTTTAAATACTTCAAATCCGTTGAGAAAGCATCGTGTGTGATTTGCAATGAAACCGTGGCTAGGGTGAAAGAATACAACCTGCGCCGTCGTTATGAAAGCAAACATCGGGAGAAATATGCACAGCTGGATGGTAAAGTCCGTGCTGAAAATTTTTCTATATTACTAAACTCAGTAAATCTTCACAGGAAAATGAATCCTTAACTAAGTCCAGTTATAAATTTGCCTATGTCCTGGCTAAAAGTGGCAAACCATTGCTAATGGTGAAGTATTGAAGGTATCTTTGTTGGGGGCAGATGATGAACTTTTCCCAAAAATGTTAAAAGAATTTTAAAATGTAAATTTTGGGTTCAAATTCCATTGTTCACCATTTTGCAGACTTGAGTGAAAACATTGTGACTTAATAGGGATGTTCATAATATGGCGGAAATCTATTAATAGAAAAATTGTATCTAAATGTATCTTTTGTAAGGACAAATTCATAAAAAAATTAATAAAAGATGCGAGTCAATACGTGAATGGAGGCATATTGAGAATGATTGATCTTATCAGCTAATTTTTAATTCTTCGTTAATTTAAGACAGCTTATTGGACTTGCAAAATAAAAAACAATTTCGTAATTTTACTAAGCTAACAATTTTGAGAACATAGTGATTTGACTGTATTTATGCCTTAAAACTTTGTTCCGCTAAAATGTAATCTAAAAAAAGAACATTACGAAATGAGCTATGACGTTTTCCGGTTTTAGAAATGAAGTACCCTATAAGTGAAATAAAAGAGTGTAAACGTGCAAGCAGACTCGCCATTTTTCAATTGTAATTGATGAATCGCCTGACAGCAGTCCCAACTCTCAACTGCTTGTGTTCATTAGAGGTGTGGATAAAGATATGAACATAACACAAGAGCTGTCTTCTCTAAATAGCAAGTATGGCACAGCTACCGGAGAGGATATATTCAATTGAATGACAGAAACAATTGCTGACTGTAACTTGGACTAAATAAACTTCACTTGCTTGACTGTTGACGGGAGGAAATAACACGAGGTGCATTAAGAAAGGCTTTGTTGAACTATTGAAGTAGGTGAGTAATTGAGGAACACATTCCATAACCAATATTGCTGCACTCTATCATCCACCATCAAGTTATGTGTGCTAAATATGTGGACATTAGCAGTGTACTGCATCCTGTGGTGAAGATGATGAATTTAACAATGTTAACATGAGCTCAACTATAGACATTTCAGAGACATGTTGAAAGATACACAAACCCACAGAGAATCAAAAGATTTACTATATTACACAGGAGTAACATGGCTAAGTTGTAAGAAAGTTCTGAGTAGAGTATTTGAATTAGGAAAGGAAATACGTGACGTCCTAGAAAGTAACAGCTATTATAGTCTTATGAAGATCGGATATGGAAATCGGTCTTTGCTGCAGACATTACTGGTCATTTAACATTTCCACGGTATCAAACGGTGACGTAGCTAAAATTTTGGAGGAGTTAGGGAACCCGGAGGGCTTAGCTTCTTTGTGGGCCACACATACATGGCGGTGGCGTTATATTTAATGTAAAAAAAATAATAATCCGGACACTATTGTAGGGCCCCACTCATTGCGGGGTCAGGGGGGGGCGTTCTAAGTTGAACCCCCTCCCACTCACCTAGCCACGCCACTATTATCCCAACCTATCCTCCCCCACACACACACTTCTCCCTCCATACAAAACTTTATGTCTAATAGACCTGACATTATAAAATCTATAACGACAATCTAGTTCCGAAACATGCACGGCACGTTAAGAGGCGTTTAGATGCGGCAAACTCTATAACTTGTGACCATGTTTCTACACGCACGATCTCCATCATCACGACATGCCCGCCGTCAACTCAACAGCATCAAAAGGGAGGCGAACTCCCGCACGTACTGTCAGTCAGACATCAACCAGCAGTGTCATCAAATGACCATCCCCCTTGTCTAAACGCTGGCCAGAACAAAAGGACATCGGCGTAAAGCCCCCACGTGACACATACGGTCATTAAAGACCACCGCCAACAAAGATACCTTCAGAATAAACAAACGCGAGTTGTTGTTGTTTTTTCTTGCATGAACCAGATCGATTGCATTGAACTTCTCAGATGTCAGTCAGACATAAACCTTTTCCCCCGCAGTGCTGAGCACACTCTTTAAAACAAGAAAGAAACGGGAAAAAAGTTCTTTCAAACAAACTTTTTGTGTGTATTTTTTACTTATAGATATGAATGCAGCAGTTTATTTGCTAGAATTAAGATATGATTTACGTTGTTTTTCGGAACCTCGGGAAGGGAACAAAAGACTCTTCATAAAACTTTTTTTTTTTTTTTGGTTGTTAAAAAAAACCTAATGGACTTTCCTTAAAACTCGTTATGATTGGTGGACATATAGGATTGCGTTTGTTTTAAAAAATCTTTATGAACATGAATGATGCTAAATAAGTCACGAGGCGGTGGAAGCGTGACATGAATATGGCATGATAAAACATATGAAAGCTCTAGTATTTCGGGTGCTTTGGTGTGTGTGTAACTAATGTGTAGGTTTAACGACACAAAGCGAACGAACTCGATTCTTAAGAAAAAAAATACTTGGTGCTAGTGCTGTTTATAAACTAATTTGGTTGAAGCGGATTGCTGATTTTTTTTTTTTTACATATTTGTATGTTCAAGAAGCTCTGTTTTTTTACCAAAGATTAATTTTCAAATTAATTAAATAATTTATCCCATATAAAAATATATACTCAAGTATTTTTTAATTTCATTTTATAATATATCTGATTAAACAAATATAACTAAAAATACATACAGAACCAATTTTCATCATTTATAATAACGCACGTTAAGAAATCTCGAGCAACAGTCAAATCAACAAACATTTCATTGTTTTAAAAAATACAGCAACAACAGAACAATAAATTTAAAAAAGAAACAGTAAATGTAAGATCGATCTTCTTTGGACATGACAATTAAACCCAATCAACAAACTCATTTTTTTTGTTGTTGCTGGCCTCAATTCCAGCACAACCATAAACTCACGGACTTCCGGGACAAACCTCTTCCGACCTCCCGATGTAGGACCCTATCTGACACGTCATCACTGACGCTCAAATCTACAAGGCCCCGGTCCGTTGCCCCAAAATGCAAATTGTCGAGATGATATCGGGCAACCCGTCCACAATAGAGGATCACGGAACTCCTCCCCCCCCCCACCTCCCAGTGGCTGGACGCATGTCCGCCCTGGAATCACAATTACGTTGTGATTGTTGAAATGTGGGCGCACACTGGTGGGGTTTAGGGGGGGTGAGGGGTGTGTGGAGAGGAATAAAACACGGACTGCACTAGTCGGCAAGCCGGGTAATAGCCAGCTCGTGACAAGGTAATGCCATGTTCAACGTCGTGGTTTTTTTTTTTTTTTTTTTTTTTTTTTTTTTTTTTTTTGTCTTCCACATCATCCACTCTTTTTCAGATTTGTAAAAATTGAACACCATTATACAATTTTTATTTTAATTTTTAAGTTTAAAAAATCGCGTAATCTTAACAAGTGCATCATCAGTTGCTACAGGAACTGGAAGAGGTTGGGTAAAGGGCGCAAGGTGAAATTTCTCATTCCATCTCTTCAGGCTGTTATATAGTATGTTATTATATAATTATTTTCAGAGCTCGCTTCGAGCGTTTTGCTTACATTGAATTCACGTGCTTTTGAGCACGCGTGCGTCAGTGAATGTGTATTTTTTTATTTATTTATTTTTGGCCGGGAGGTGGGGGGATTTTTAAAATAATTTTCAATATTTTTTTAATGTGATTTTTTTTTCTTTGATGACACCAACAACGAGATAAGACCTGGAAACGAAACGTCAAGATATGAATGGGTTAGAAGGCTAACTTCACCTGTTAGGTCTAATCTACACAGCCTTTAAAATATATACTAACATAAACTTTTTAAAAAATCATAGCTAATTTATTTAAACTTTGCATTAAAAGATGAAAAAATACATTTAAGCAAACGAAGATTTTAGCTTTATCAATATTATCGTGAAAAAATAAAATTGAAGCGCGAAGTAATGATATTTTGCATGTATCCATTTCATGGTATAAAATTTGATTGATGTTGAGACTGATTGGCGATTCTTAAAAATTAAGTGTCTGCTGTTTTATTTTGCAGTATTTAGAGGCTATCAAAATAATGTATGTTTTATATTACTTTAAACAAAAAATTACTTTATACCCTATAAATTTTTAGGTTATAAGACGGTTTAAATGGTAGCTTAAAACCGTTCATATAATTCGAGTCAAGAAAAAATATTTTTCTTTCCAATGTTTGATAAGAATAATTTTAAAAATAGTAATTAAATATTTTTGAACTTTTGGATTTAAGAAAACTAAAAAAAAAAGGCATTTTCCGTATTAAATTTAGCGGGGCATTAAGCGTTAGAGCTGGTACGAGTCGCAATGGGGATGTAGACATATTCTGAGGTGATCTCCGTGTTCAATGTCGGTAGCAGTAACCAATCTATGGTTACATACAAATTACACAAAACAAACAAAACTATTTCATTCATTTTTATGTCTGGTATTATTTAGATATGGAACAGTATTAATTTTATAGTAGTAAAACGATTGCAGAAGCCCAACATCGTTTTCATTTCATGACAGTTGCCTTTCTAAAAAAAAGTATCACTATTGTTAAAAAAAAAAAAAAAAAAGCACAGCAAAAGTTCTACAATGTAGACTACAATAGTATCGATTGCAGGCAATGTTTAATGAAATCTTTGTTAGTGGAATGAGAAAATTGGAAGGTTCAATGAGGGCTTTGAACAACATGTAATTTGTACCAGTTGAGAATCGCTGGTCCATGAAACGTCATCTAAGGGTGACCTAACAAATCCTGTGAGCGCTGAGCCCTCACAGTTTTCAGTTTGACTCGTTATGTAGTTTAAATAGACATTAAATTGCAATTCCCGCCAACCTTAAATAAAAATGAGTCAGACGACATGGCCGCCAAGCCACCAAACACAGATCAAGTGTCGTCCTGGGACGCGTTCAGTCGGTCCGCTTTTATTCCAGTCTGTCGCCATCGCACGGTGCGGCCATGGGAAGAAAATTAAATGCGAATCTGATTCAGGTCCGTCAAATTATGGTACCGCTTGGTCGTTAGGTGCTCGGAGGTTTGTTTGGTTCCGTGGACTTTCAGAGATGGGAGACGTCGCGAATCGGGACAGAGATTTCATGTTCAGATATGCCAGTCTATCGAGATAGTAGTAGAATAGTGATGCCAGTTTATAGAGCTAATGTAACACAGATTCTAGTCTATTAAGCTAGTATAACAGCGATTACAGTCTGTCATTTCACCAGTCTATCGAGCTAGTATGATAGCGATGCAAGTGTGCTAAGCTTGTAATTAAGACATGCAAGTCACTTAAGTTTATAGTTGTATAACCTGTAGCTTAAAGTTGCTAGTCTATGGAACCAGTAGTTGTGACATGCCTGTCTCTTGGACTTGTCGCTTCTTGTTAGTAGATCAAAGATACCAGTCCTTTGAACCTGCAGTTGTGACATGACTGTCTCTTGGACTTGTCGCTTCTTGTTAGTAGATCAAAAATACCAGTCTTTGTTTAGTAGATCAAAAATACCAGTCCTTTGAACCTGCAGTTGTGACATGACTGTCTCTTGGACTTGTCGCTTCTTGTTAGTAGATCAAAAATACCAGTCTTTGTTTAGTAGATCAAAGATACCAGTCCTTTGAACCTGCAGTTGTGACATGACTGTCTCTTGAGCTTTTTGTTTAGTGTTAGTAGATCAAAGATACCAGTCCTTTGAACCTATATTTGTGACAAGCCTGTATCTTAGGCTTGCTGCTTAGTGTTAAAATATCAAAGATACTAGTCCATCAACCCTGTACTTGAGACATGACTGTCTCTTGGGCTTTTTGTTTAATGTGTTCGTAGATCAAAGATACCCGCCCATCGATCTCTTTGTTGAGACATGCTAGACTATCGAGTGTATTGCTCAGAGATGAAAGTCTATCTAGCGTGTAGCTGAGACATGCCAGTCTATCTTGTTTGAAACTCAGATATTTTAGTTAATCGTGCGTGTAGTGCAGAGACAACGTCACAATATCTTTGGGTTTATAGAGCGTTAAACACTTTCAATCACACTCTTCTATATGGTTTAGCTATTTACACATCTAATTATGAGGAATAAGTAGCAGGATTTTTCTTCGTTAAGTAAGTTTGTATTTGGTGTGTCCGAAAACAAACTCAAATCTATTTTTTCGACCTAAAAGTTCAGTCACTAGTTGGTTCTAATTTCTTGCTTGTAAATATTTATTTACTTTAAAGAAGAAGAAAAATAATAATATTTTTTTCTTTTAAAAGTCCAAATACAGTGCTCGGTAAAGGGAGACAAGATCTCTTTTAGCCCCGAGAAACACGGAAGTTGGGGCTAAAATAGACCAACAATGGAACTTCAACAAGCACAGCGGCACGCTACTCTGAACAGCTTCAGCGGACGTGACTTCAGAACCTGATTCTTTTTTTTTTTCGGGGTCATTAAAGGCCCTTTGTGTTTACTTGACTCTCGGGTCACAGTCATCGTCTGCTCGTTAGCCTGGACCACGACATTCTCCACCCCTTCCTGCCCTTCACTAGTCTTTATTCCAAGTGTTTCATAACTTTTATTTTTATTTTCGTCTACTGTCATTTTTTTAAGGACATATGTTTTGGGATTTTTGGAGAAACAGATAAAATGGAATAATTTATTCATCCTGCATGTAACATTGAAAATATGTATAGCAATTTTGAAACTTAGTAAACGCTTAAACACAAAATTAACGGGTTAAAACATATTTACATCTATAACGAAACATGAGTAATCTTTAATTTAACGATAACTTTAAGAGATAAATAATAGACTACTGTTTGTGTTAATTTAAATTTAAAACAAAACAATCCGTCCAGAACTTGGCAACCAGATACCATTACGACAAATTGTATCGTTGAAAGTCTACACCATAGCCATTAAAGCCCCGCCCAGATATGCACATAAAAGTCTTATATGTGAACAACTTTTAAAATTTTACAAATCGTTAAAAAAGAACGCACTAACTTAATTCAGAGAGCAGATTGCCCACACGCTTGTATCGAACGTTTATCGCGATTTTAGCTTGATTTCTAGAAATTATTTTAGTATGAAGAAGTTGCATTTAATGGCAACAAATTAATATATCACTGTAAAAAAATAACAAAAAAAGTTTTTTACTTTTTTTACGTTGCTGATATGTAATTTTATGAGGTTTTTTTTTTTTTTTGTTTTTTTGTTTTGTTTTTTTGTTTGTTTTTTTTTGAAACTGTCAACACTGGAGCCTTTAATTTAGTGCTTCTCAGGTTGGTGGTCCACTGACCAGTGATGTTCCGTGGGCCATTCACCGCCGGTCGGCAGAAATTATTAAAAAATATTTTTTTTTAAATTGTCAGTGCAGGGAAAATAGTGCACCGGTCCCTGAACAATGGAAAATATTCCTGCCAATCCGCCAAACTAAAAAGTTTGAGAAGCAGTGATTTAATTTATTATTTTGTTTTATAAAAAATGAGTGCTCATTTCATGGCTGTTTTATCATGTATCGATATGCTATTTGTCATTTAAGTTTTAAACCAGTCTTGAATCCTTTTGTGGAAATGATTCAAACATCTCTGACATGCCGTCAGGGAAATTTCTCATAGGTGACACCAGAAAAGGGAAATTTATTTCAATCTCAAAACCTCCTGTCCTCTGGCTAACTGCCCTTTTTTTATCGTGTCAACACGATATATCAAAAAAAAATTGTGACCCTCCCCCCTTCCTTGACCCTCCACTTCCAACAGAAAGAATCGACAGACTTATATACGATATCTCTCTCGGTCACAATCTCCTACCGTCCCTCATTCCAACACTAACCGCAGACCGCAGCCTGGTTGTTCCATCTAATGATGAACTTTTCTTCCCCCGGCCTTCTTGAGATTAATGGTATCGAGTCCCACAAACTTTTTTCCAAGGTTATTTCACGAGCCCCGGCCGAGGCGTCCGTCGCAACAAACGCATTCATCCCGGGAACTAATGAAAGATGTGATGAACACGTTTTAAGTTACGGGGGGCCATCGGCTCAGGCCACGGGAACAGTGCAGAAAAATTGCACGAGGGCCAAGCAGGCTATTAGGATTGGAGAAGGGAGTTGAAACGAGTTGGGGGATAAATAAATTGACGAGCGAAATCGTGAGCGTCAATTTTTTTTTTTTTTAAAGTGAAGAGCAAACATATTTTTTTTTTTAAAGTGGTTCAACTATTTTTGACGAACTTTAAAAGAAAATAATAAAAAGACCTACTTATAATAAATGGACGAAATACAAATGAAAAATGTAGGTTAATATGTTGAAGTTTTATAAAGATACGGAATAGATTTTATGAGTGTTGAAATTAAAGAGGCGTTCGAAACGAATAACACGCATTACTCCTTTACAAAAAAGTGAAATTGGGAAAGATTGTGTGGGGGAGGGGGGAGAGAAGGGAATCAGGAACACATCAGCATCGCGTCCAACTTGTCACTATCGACATATCCTCTTTAGACGCACATCTCCACAGATGATGATTTCAATTCCACTTTGATATTTAGGTTTGAACGTTAATCAGTTTTCCAAGTGGCGTCGGGTCAAAAATTACCCCCCCCCCCAAAAAAAAAAAAAAAAAAAAAAAGTCGGTTAATGAAGACGTTATCGCTAGTCTAATACATGTGTTAGAAAATGGGAATGGGTCAAAGGTAAAGATTCGTGTCATTTAAATGAAGTTTTTTTTAAAAAGCCGAGCAATATTAATAATTGATTTAAATTTTCAAATTTAAAAAGAAAATTTCATGCAAACATAAAACAAACAAACAGTTAAAGATTTTAAGGGATTCATTTTTTTGTGGGGCTGGTAATGATTGAATATTTTTTTTTTTTAGATTAATTTGAATAAAATTTAATATATTAATCGATTATTTTATATTACTAATTATATTTTATCACGCATAAATAGATCCCCATAAATTGTGATTTATTATTTCGCGAAATCGGTTAATTACGTTACAGTAATTCATATGCCCCCAAATTTTGTGACGTAACAAAGCCATTCCATGCTGCTGTGCCAGAAACAAGGAAGAAAAAACATTTTGCTCGTCTAAATAACTAATAATGATAAGTGGGGAAATATATTTTAAGTAACAAAAAATATAGTCTTTATCATTAATAAAATGTTTTACCTTTTCGCAGAACAATTTACTTTTGCCCACAATCAGTGGTTCCAACAAGGATTTTTTTTTTTAAAAGCAAAATCTTTGATTCAATCATTATTGCTTAAAATTTAATGTTTGATTAACACAAATATGTTGTGTCTCTTTGAAGAATAAAGTGACAATATTAAACGTGATGTTTTCTCACAGGTTTTCTCATCTAGTGTGAATATTATAATATGGATAATATATTAACGAGATGGATTTCAAACAGTATTTGATGTGTCGGCTTAAAAATAATATATTTAAAATGTTGTGCACTCCTAATAAATGCAGATTTTGTTGATACAAAAAATAGCCCAAACAATTTAATATATGCAAAATATATATAATATACTCTTAAATACGTATCTTTTGATTCAAAGACAACAGCGATTTCTCAAAGAAATTTTAATTGCTTTTTTTTTAAAAACAATAATTTATTTTTAATTTCTCAACATAATTTGACAAAGATTTTGTGAAATATCTCCAATGGTCATTAAAAGCTTAGCACTAATACAGGATTACCATCAAGAATTCTTATGCAAGTATACACAGTTTCATGTAAGATTTTTATCAGTTAAAAAGGGTTTAGTTAAAACAAAAGACTTGTAATAACGATATTTTCACCAAAGAAAGTGGTTTAATCTAGTTAATATCGTTGCCAAGGTTTTAGCCAATACCTTAAGAGAGTATTTAAAAGCTTACAAAATATGACAGTAGATTTGTACCTTTTCAAAATACCTACTTCAAATTTTTCAACAAAGATTTCTTTGAACACTTACTTTAACGCGTTGTTGCGTGTCGGCGTTAGGGCGGTGAAGGGAAGTAATTATAAAAAAAAATTGCGTGGACAATGGAGGATGAAGGATGCCTTAATCGAAAAGTATAAATGATTCTTCACAAGCCAGTTATGCCAAGGGGAGTAAATCAGCTTCACGGAGGTAATTGGTGGTAATTAACATTCGAAAATTGCTTTCTGATGTGTGGGGTTGGAGCAAGAAATGATTTTTTTTTTTTTAAGGAATTAAAATTGATGGATTCCCGATTGTGTGCGTGTGTTGATTTTTTTCTCGTTTTCTTCTTTTTTTTAAAAAAAACAACTGTGAGATGAACAAACACATAACAATTAGACCTAGTTTTGTGGTTGGGGGAGGGGTGGGGAGAGTGGGAGATGAGACTAACCAACTGGATGATGTATTGATGCTTAGAATTCTTGTCATGCGTGAACGTTCAGGGGAGAAAATATGTCACAGCTTTAGTTTTGTACGAAGTCAAAAGTAACACAACAAAAATTATTTTTGTTTCAAATTTAAATCTGCAGACACTGCATAAAATCAACAAAGATACCACCTCATAGCAAAAAGGTTATGTAATGAAAAGTCATCGAGTGTGATTGACACATGCAAATAATTGAAAGAAATGTTTTAAAAGCTCCCCCGATATTTTCCCATTTGAGAAATTCAACTAAGTTTATTAAGGCTAAAATTAATGGTAAGAAAGGCAACGACTAGAGTTGCCTGCACCTTATTTTTGGTGTGTATGTGTGTGTGAGTGTATGTGTGTGTGTGTGTATATATATATATGTATGTTCCAAGGACTACACCGTTGAGCATTAATCTGAGAAATTGATAATTTTTTTATCGATAATGTTTGAGATCAATAATCATTTTAATGAATTTAGTTTTTTCTTTCATAATGTAATTTAGAATTTCTTCTTAAGAAAATTGTAGAGTGAAAATGATCAATTACAAGTTATTAATTTGCTTTTTATGTTTATTTAATTTGTTTTTATAATTTGAGTATTTGTGTGTGTGTGTGTGTGTGTGTGGTGTGTGTGTGTGGTGTGTGTGTGTGGTGTGTGTGTGTGTTCTCAAACAGCCATAAAGAGGCCTAAGTTCCATTTTTATGGATACAAAACCCTAGGCAGTCTCCGTTTTTAATATCACTTTGACAGCCTGCATCTAAATGAGGAAACAACCAAGTCTTCAAACCACAAACACACTGTGAGTTTTCAACAACAGATGAGTTCATTTGGAGGCGTTACCCCCTGAAGGTTTTGGTCTGGAGTATACTAGTGAAAATCTAGAGACAGCAATGCTATGGTGCTGAGGGGAGATAAAAGCTATGATGGTGAGGGGAGATAAATGCTATTATGGTGAGGGGAGATAAATGCTATGGTGGTTAGGGGAGATAAATGCTATGATGGTAAGAGGAGACAAATGTTATGATGCTTAGGTGAGATAAATGCTAAGGTAGTGAGGGGCGATAAATGATATGATGGTAAGAGGAGATACATGTTATTGTGTTGAGGACATATAAATGTTATGATGGTAAGGGGAGATAAAAGTCTATGGTAGTAAAAAGAGATAAATGCTTGACTTTTTTTAATGTTCAGAAGATCTTAAATGAATGAAAATTACAACTTCAAATCAAACGTTCTGCTTGTACACGCTATTTATCGTTGGCGAGTCAGAAATATTGTGTGAAATAAATTTGGCGAGTAAAGTGGCTGATGAGTCATAGATTAACTCCTTAAATTTTTTTATGAAGTCACAGACATAGTTTGCAAATTGATCGGTTAGTGAAGTCTTTGTGTCCCTATCGGATGTATAGTCACATGCGTAGTGTATAAATTGGGTATGGGTGTTGAAAAGAATAGCCCTTAAATTCGACTTCTGGTCAGAAGCGCAGTGTCTGAACTCGAGATCAAATCAGACTTTATTAGTTTATAGTAGTTGTTGGTAGTGGAAATTAATATATGTTCCATATAAGGCGGGTCCCTGCTATGAAAATAAGAACTCTCCTGAGATCGCTCTATGAAAGTTAATGCTTAGCTCCGTATGGCAGAAACCAATTTATTTGACGCTGAGGGTGTCCAGAATAATGCATGAAAAGTGCGCACTCGTTAAACGCGTTCAATATAAAACATTCAGGAAATGTGTCGATTAGTGCAAGCTTCGTACAGCTCATTGGTCTGCATTGGATAAAAAAGCAATACGATCTTCCATCGATTAGGTTAGCTTTTTTTTTAATGCGGAGGGAAAACGTATTAAAGACATTTTCTTCTGTAGGTAATAGGGTTTTATTATATTCTTTTATTAACTTATATTGATATACTTTTTTTATATAAATAATAAAGTTACGAAAATATGAATGCAATTTGGATCAATAGGAATTTGATTGGAATTATAGAAACAAACCACATAAACTAGTGATTTATAATCCTAATTGAGTAATACAATTTGCAGTGAAAGACAAAAAATACTATAATAAAATTTAGTAACCACAAATAAAATGTAATTCAAGACAACTATTTTCTTTTTCAAATCCAGTTAATTCAAAATATATTTTTTTAAAGCTGAGCAATGATTTTTACAAATTAGCAAAAATAATATTTGTTTAACATTGCTAAAGATTTATGTGTCGAGGATTAAAGGAAATCCCAAGCCCGAATGTAATTTTGATAGTGTTTAGAATTTCTATGAAGTCGCTGTCAATGAGCACATCAGCGCACATGTTTTAAAAACACCACTCTAGAAAGTTTTATCACAACCGAAAGTTATAAGAAATATATGGTTTCTTCACTCACCTTCCACATTTCCGGAGCGAAAAAGATGATGTTGAACGTCTCTTTGATGATCAGCAACGCCATCAGAACGCCCAGCGGAAACTCCACCAGCAGGAACAGACCGACGACCGTCACCAGCATCAACGTCGTGCAATTGGACTCCTTCAGCTTCCGGCTTTCACTCTTCTTGTTCTGCCTCAGCAGCTGCATGCGTCTCCGCCTCGCGACCCTCATGGCGTAGATGAGCAGCGCGTTCATGACCACCAGCGACACGCACGGGATCAGGTTGATGAATATGACCCTGAACCAGTAGTAGATGCTAAAGAACGTGTTGACGTGGGCGGCGATCCACGGCCGCCAGCCGATGACGCAGGCCGAGACCATGACGCTGTGGTTGAGCCGCGACTGCCGCCAGGTCTCGATGCTGTAGCTCTCGAAGAACCTCGGCGTCTGGCTGAGGGTGGCGATGAAGTAGATGGCGCCGGTGCCGTAGATGACGTTCCGCGTCGTGCACCAGGTCCGGGCCTTGAACGGGTGGCACACGTAGATGTACCGCTGGATGGCCAGCGCCATGGTCAGCCAGATGGACGCCGTGTGGAAGATGGTGGGGATGTACTCCTCCAGGACGTAGATGGCGTAGCACCAGTTGTACGGGATCCACTCGTACACCCTCTCTGTGGCGTAGAAGTAGATGAACACCGGAACCGGAAACAGTCCCGTCATCATGTCCGACAGCGCCATGGCCACCAGTATGGCGTTGGTAGGACTGCGCATGTGTGGTTTGAGCAAAACTATGCACACCAGTGTGTTGTTTATAACGGTCAGTAGTACAAGGACAGGAGATATATATCCGTTGATTGTAACTGCGTACCTTAAAAAAAAATAAGAACATCAATTATAAATTGATTTTATTTTTCAATTTTTCTAATACTTTTTTTTATAACTTAAAGGAAATTGTAGCTAATAAAAACAGTCCGAATCAAATACACAGAAATACATAAAACTCAATTTTTATAGCTGAAATCAAAGTTAAATACTTCTCAATAGTTAGTAAATAAACATGCTTTTCATGAGATAGAATTGAACTTTCAAGAATGTATTTATTGCAGGGTTGTTATTATTGCAATATTGTATTGGTTTTGGTCGTATTGCCAATACTTTTTTAAGTATTGGGATGATATTGCAATACTTCTTGAAATTCAATAATTATTTTTGATATTGGTATTGATTTTTAACCAATACTAAAAGCAATATTCAATAAATTCTCTAGGAGGACGAGTATTTTCCCCACTTCGTTCACGACTAAGCAGTGCGCATTTTGAAATGGTTACTTTTCTTCGCCTGGCTAAGTGGTAATGGCCAAATAGGTGGCGTTACCCTGAGAACTCTACTAAAATTCATCGTTCATCGTTAGTTTTCCAGATGTGATTCGATCCACTGACTCGGTCTGACTGTTTTTACTATAGTATGATGTTTAACCGTTTATGTACCAATTGCTTTTCTATGACAGTCATTTGCTTCATTCATCCATCCATCCATTCATTCATTCACAATATGTGTACAGTATACATATTAAAAATCTTGTTGCTTAAGGACGTTAAGATATGCCGACTTTTTTAATATGTTGTCAAAGACTTTTGAATGCTCTGAGGAAAACTGATGAAGCAAGTGTTAACTATTGAAAAAACATTTGGTTCAAAATACATTGTCTAAATTAGCCAAAAATGTTGTTATCGTTTATCGATGTAAGTGATACAGAGCGATGAATTACGTATTTGTGTTTTATTCGTCAAATGACCCAAATATTGGTATTGGTAAGGAAATAATAAATAAATATTGGTATTGGTATTGCAATACTGGTTTTAAAATTGTAATGGTATTGGTATTGCCAATAGATTTTACAGGCAGTATTGGTATTGGTATTGCCAATAATTTTTTTAGTATTTGTGGCGAGAAAGATGTGAATATTGTTTGACAAGTCGTCTAGGGGTGTAATATTTAATTTATCCTCTCTCTGCCTACACGCGCATACTTTAGTGATCTCTCACAAACGATGATCAACAAACAAGATAGTGAAAATGTAACAATAATTTATTATACAATAATTACAATAAGCAGAAACTAGTTCCGTTATGGCCTAAATTCATCATTAGGCTTAAGCCAATCAATATAATGGTTATATAGTTAATACTTAAATTTAAGGATGTAGCGCCCCGCTCCGTGAACGGTTTGTTCTGCACTTCTGTCCTGTGGGCTGCTTCACCTATGGTTCCAGGTGACTTCGGTGATCACGGAAGTGTGAATAACCGGCTTCTACACATGTATTGTGTAGGCATCAACCAGTGCGGTTGGCTTCAGCGTTAGGTTTAGAGTAAGGCTGGTAATGATGAGTTGTCCTCCTCTGGTCCTGTCGATCAATGCAGGGGTGAGGTAGGGGTCGGATACAAGTCGCGTGGATAGCGGTGAGTCCAGCTCTTGGTCCAAAGATGTGGGTAGGGGTCGGATGCAAGTCGCGTGGATAGCCGTGAGTCCAGCTCTTGGTCCAGGTATGTCGACACTTCGTTGGGCGGTTGCTGTCCGGAGTTCGTGTTATCTCTCAGTACAGGCGGGTGCCTAGAAGCCAGACTAAGATAGAAAGAATACACATATGGGTAGTTTCTATACTCGTCCGTCTGATCCACCCTTTCGGCTGCCGAGCCTTCAGAGCCAGNATATATATATATATATAACATGCAATTCAAATAATATTTAGTTACTTTCTTGAAAGTGGATGGTGGAATAAATACAATAATATTATTGGTTACACCAATATAATTCGATCCATCTACCTGATGGATTGCGTGTTATCACATTTAGTTATGAAAGGAGAAATACAATGTTGCACGTGGCCGCGCATGGCGTAACGGGGTCAACACGTCTCTACAATTTCAATATGACATTGCACGAAGATTAATATTTAAATACCGGCGTGAAATATGCTTATAAATACGAGGGAATCAAGTTAGAGTTCAACTTACATAGATTCTGGCTAACTGGTAATGGTGCCGGCTCTCTCACGACAAGGATGGCTATAGATTTAGTTCAGTCTTGAATTCTCATTTGACATAGCTCTCTGTGATCCCTTGGGCGGAAAAGAAAGTGTCGTGCCGGAGAATCAACATTTATACACAGTGTGTAATTTTATGCAGCTCTTCCTGATTGGATAGCTTCACTATCGGGCAACCTTGACCGGTCATGTAATCCACCGCATATTTAATTAGCGACCTTGATCCGTCAAGTGTTTCGTCAATAGTGACTTCCCCTTTTGTTATGTTGTTATTCTCGTGCAAATCACAGTGGGCTCACAAATTTCGTCACAGTATTGTTAACAACCCTGATTTATTGTAAATACGGTAACTGATTCAATTTAAACATTCTGAGCTCAATGCGATTGCTAATCCATACCGATGAAAAAAGTTTATTTACCTCAAAAATTAATTTACACTGTTAAGTTAAACTATATAAGAACCGTGGCGTAGCATACGCTGCAGACTTGCTCATAGATAGTACAAAGAAAAAGTAAAAAATGCTAACTTTAACATTAAACTTATTTTTTTCAATAGTTTGCATTTGATGATGAGTAAATTAACCCTGAAACAGTTTTGAATAATTTCTACTTCAAAAATTTATAAATTTTATTTTATCTCTTTGTTTTTCCGCAACCATGCCTGTCTCGGCCCACCACTTCACCCCACCTCAATAACGAATATGTTTCCTTTTAACAATTTTAGTCGACTTAAAGTTACAATGTAAGCGATTCTGATGAACGTCTCGGATTTAACAACAATAAAAGCCTTAAGGACTCCTTAAACCTAAACATGGTTCTGTTTAATTCAAACCCACATTTTGTCCCTTATATATCCCCAGCCACATAATTCTGTTTTTAAAAAGAATGCCAATTTCGATTTAGTATTTCTCGAAGCTTCCCCCTTCCCCGTCGACAATCTGTCTCCTAGCCAAATCTCACCACTTTATTAATTTATTCGCAAATGAACCGACACTCACCCGTTTGCTGTGTTGATGGCATACGTCTTCTCGGTTTCGCAGTTGCTGTAGTTGCTGACGTTCGGCTCCACCGTCCAGTTGGCCAGGTAGCCGAGAAACTCTGGCCGCTCGTGGTCCTTCGGGGTCACGCTGCACATGAGCATCAGGCACGTCCACAGAGCGTCCAGCGTCTCATTGGCGAAGTGCTCCTTCCGGCAGTAGGCCATGCACAATTGGTCACACACGTCGATCATGATTGAATGTTATCAGTTCTCTGCTGTGATCTGTGCCCGAGTTTTAAGCTTTTCCTCAGCGAGTTGACTGGATGTTTTGCGGTACCCAAAGAAATTAAGGGTTGACCAAACTTTCCCTATGTTTAGGAGTGAATGATGGGATTTCTTATGTATACGTTCATTTGCTTCAAAAATGTATTTGATGTGATTTTTTAAAAGAAAAGTTGATACTTAAGATCAGCTGGATATGTTGCTGATTCCTGGCTAGACCTTGCAAGTCAAACTTTGACTGTAATTTGTGATGGTGCATTGAAATAATGATTCTGAACTGGCCATTAATCTGTGATAGAGAAAGTTAAAAATGAGTTTTCTTAAGAAATATAAATCCTTTTCTAAAGAAAAGGTTCAGATTTTTTGTTTGTTGTTTTGTGCGGGGTGTGAGTGTGTCTGTGTATAGAGGGAATTGGTTTCTTATCCACAGTTAAAAGACTCACGTTAATTACTTTAATTGAGCAGGTGACAGATCTAACCAATCTGAACTTTTTAAAAATAGTAATTCTTTTAAATTTTAAAAAAAAGTATTTTGCCTATATTTCTGCGAGAAAAAACTTTATGAAGTAACAAGGCAAGAAACTAGATTCTAATGTAAACATAAATAATAAATGTATAATTTATGTAGCCCTTTACCACAGTATCTTCGTCACAAGTCATTTTAAATAAAAATAATAACATACGTATAAGTATTCAATAAACATTCATATATGGTAACAACCAAACAAACACACGGACATAAGCTAAGTTTATATATAGAAGAAATGTTGCTTCATTAATTTTGAAAGTGAAGATGGAAATCATGTGTATCAAGTGCAGTCTTCAAGACCTTAGTAGTTGGAATACTGAAGATGTGTAATAGTAGAGAATTCCATTGTTTGGATGTACACAAACAAAAAAACAAAACAAAAAACAAAAGAAAACGTTTTAAAGTTCCTCTTCAAATGTCTGAGGGCCAGACAAGTTCCAAGAAATATAACTTTACTATTTAAAATTGCCAGGAAGCATTATGTTACAATTTCAAAAGTAGAATTTATACCAAAAAATATTTTTAAAAATAAATAAATAATTTAATTGAAGACCTAAGATTCCACAATCTTTTCAAAAAATTATTTTTTTTTAAAAAATCAGTCTTGCCGCAAAAAATCCGTTAAGACAGCATGGAGCACTGACAAACAATCATTGGAGCAATTCTAAGTACCTGAATTCTGTTGTTGTTGTTTTTTTTATCTGCCTGCTTGACTTAAGCGCTCTTAATTTTTCCTTGTTGTCTCAATGAAATAAGAAAATAGAATTATAAAAACTGGATGCCCGAGAGCTTTATGAGAGACACTCGCGCTGGGCAAGACAGGTCAGAGAAAAGAGAGATAACTGGAGGTGAATTAGAGAGAACTCCCCTGGATTACAGCTCGTGTTGAGCTGAAGAAGATAGCTCGCAACAATGCCTTGGGTTTGTCTTGATGAAGGGTTAAAATGGTAATAGAAAATTGCAGCATCAGATTTCTGAATGAGGATAACAAAATGATACGTACAAAGATACTGCAATTAACCATAATTGCCTGTAGTCGACGTAATACAAGTTTGAGATATTTAGATGAAAACCAAAGTAATATTACTGTTTTTAAATAAGGAAAGTCAAATTAGAAATCATATCATGTATACCTCAATTCCAAGAAAAAAAAATGTTTGTTTACAATAAATAAAAATGTTATTATATATATCTCTTTTAAATATAACCTTTTAAATAGGACTTGGGTGTCTTCACCTTGCGAAATCAATCCCTGATCGATAGACGAAGTGACAATTTTCTGCATCACTTTTACTATTTTATATCAAAATTCTGTTCGAAGAAGCACACCAAAGAATGCAACATTGACACAGGCTTGTTTTCAGAAGATTACGTTTTGATTTGAAAGGAGTTTATTTTTAATTTTTATATCCAGGGTTTAGTATGTTGAGAAGAGAACTTGAACGTGTGTCTTCAACAATTAATTTAATTATTCGAATAATTCAACATCTTGCGTTACAGGTGTATTACCCGCTATGAGCTTTATCAGATTTCCAATGGTTATTTTTGTACATATTGTTAACGGCGACCTCTGGGTGTCTTTCCCAGCACTGACCTTTCAGTAGAACACGCACAGACAGCTGTGTCCTCCGTGGGGCATGTGGGGCAGGTGCAGGAAAATGTTGACGCCGGCGAACACGAGGCACGTGACGATGAAAGCCGTAAGCCTGGTGTAGCCGCCCCTGCTCCGCCTGATGGTCGGCTTTAGGATGTGACGAGTGATGGAGAGTCCGCGAGACGTCGAGGTCAGATTCTGTGCCGTCACTGCGATGACGCCAGTATACATTGCCAGGAACCTGTTTAGGAAGAAAAAAATGGTTGGGTTATGGAAGTTTTTTTTTTTTTTTTTTTTTTTTTTTGGTTGTTGTTGTTGTTATGAAAGTTGTTTTAAAAACAGGGGACTCTGAAGTGTCAAAGCTGTTGGAAATGTAATTTTTTTCCGTCCCATTCATTCAACAATTAGATTTTGCGCTAAATACCTATCTACTTCATAATGGCACGCCATGTGAAATGAAAAAATAATTTGAGATGAAAAGTGTTTGAAATGTAAGTGCATAATGTTTTTATTGCTCACAAAGAAAACCGTCGTATCTAATTGGTTTTTATTGCTTCTATTTTCTGATAATATTTTAGTTCAAAATGATATTATCAAAACTATTGAATGAACAGTATTTCTAACTATTGTTTATTTCGTTTTTCCATATTTGAAAGCTATGCATTAACTACATTTTATATTATATTGAATAATTTGTCATTGTTTGAACGGGACCGTGAAATAGCTTTCAGAAAAAAATGTATTTGTTTATGTGGCTACTAAAAGATACGTTGATAGTGGCTGACCACTGATCATTTAGAGGTAACCAATCTTCGACATCGCACTTAGAAACATATCTCATGTCTATAACAAGTTTTACATCGCCTGTCGTCGTATCTTGGGACAAAAATGTTTTGAGACCCCCTGAACACGTGAGTCTTTGGAGGCTGTGAACACTGTCTTAAGAATCCTTCTAGAGATTGATGACTCAAAAATTCGGGTAATCGACCATCTCTTGGAGCTCCCTAAATATCTTTACATTATTAATGAGCCGTTCGGGCCTTCTTCGTGCGATGAAAGGAAACTCCTTAAAAATAGAGTGATGAATAGGATATAGAACCCATCGCCGAGGAGGCGTCGCGGGATAAAATTTAAGGCTCATGGGTTGTGTTCTGTAGATGTATTTAAATTTGTATAATGATTATTGGTGACGTTTAACACCGGGCATAATCAAATGAAACAGAACCCTATTCAAACCTCGTGATTAAATGTAAATATCTTTCTTCAGACACGAAGCAATAGGGGAAAAAAACCATGTGAAGATTTTTATTACATTTAGTGAAATTAAAAACTGTGAAAAGGACGTTCCGTTCCGGAAATTGAAAATCAACAAATGCGATATTAGCATCATTCCCGGTTGCATTGTTTTCTAATATTTTTTAACTGTTATATTTGTTGTTTTTTTTCTCATATTCCCCCCCCCCCTCCCACAGGAAAGCTCATTCTTCACGATAGCGTGCAACATTTTGAAAGAAAAGTTTCACTTCTATTTTGATTATTGAACCTGTTCTGTTTCCTGTTTGCGCTGCATCGAATTAAAATAATTTTTTAACTCTCCCCCCCTGCCCTACACACACGTTTCCTAGAACACAATAAAACGCCATCGCATAATATAAAACACAGTTCTTGTTTGTTATTATTTTTTTTTAAAAGATATAACTTTTTAACAAATCCGTTTAATGAAATCAAATCACTTTCTTCTATATGAAACATATAAAATGAATGACTTTATGCAACGGAGCTCTTTATAAGTCAGAATTTGGGTCAAAGAATTGAACAACAGCTGCAAATGACCATTGACATCGGCGGATATTGCAAACTCTTCAAAACGATCAATTGATTTGGAACTTTTAGTGTTTTTCTTCTGTTTAGCTGCTTTGAAACGAGTCGACCAATCAACAGATCCAATTTCGATCACGGAAAGTCGTCAATTATGTCGACTGTAAAAGCGAAATGGAGACGAAATCACATTTCAAGTGTACAGGGACATTAGACTACATGTGAGGCAAGGCGTCCGAATGAATATTGTAGCAATCGCTGCCACCATTCCCTCAATTTCCTTGTCAAGGCTCGTTTACTTTGATACCCGCATTGTTTAGGTGTGCAATTTTGCTCTTTGCCTGATGTGATTGGAGAAATAATAAATATCAGCTTCTAGATTTTTATGTTTGACTTTTTTTATATGTAATAACGAGAGTTTCTAAAGTAACAGTTACCTAAACAACGCAAATAAAGTCCAAGTAATTCATCATCTGATTCTAGAAATTATATTTGTGTTCTTCCATAGTTTAAATACCTCTCTGAATTTTAGTAACAAGTTTGTTTTTTTTTACATATAGCAAAGAATCGTTTTTTCGCAGTGCATTGTTAATAATGTGTCATGATTTTAACATTAATCAAAATCTTTTATATCTGACCACACTACAATATGTTGTAAGTTAATTCCCCTTTGCACGTGAACGCACAACACTGTGAGGTTATCGCCGATATTTATTTTATTTCATTTTTTTAAAAACATGCTATTCAGACTTCTCCGCATCGACGTAATTTTATAGTAGACCGGATCTGAAGATTTTATTGCCTTTTGGTGTAGTAAATTAACTGCCGGGGCTTCCATATTGCTCGCTCCCGTACTCCATACCACCCCACCATCACGCACAATGCTTCTCATACTGAATACTAACTTCAAGTGTTGCAATGCTGACCTATATGTCGGAGCGTTTGTCATCACCCCTGGCCAAATAAAACAAAATGAACAATATACATATATCACACATGCGACGGCGTAAATAATAATACTTTTTATTTGTCTTTTTTTTAATGGAAATTTAATTTTAAAAAACAATTTTAGAACCACTGCAACGAGCGATCAACTACCTCCAGACCGACCGAATAACTAAAAGAAACACGATCGTTATTTACATTCTTTTGAATTTTGATGTTCTTCCGCATGTTATTACTTCTCTTTGTTCTCGGTGTTAGTGCTCCAACTACTCATACCTCGTACAAACACACAAAGAAACAAACAGGCAAAATACGAAACCAGTTTTTCTGTCCTTTAATGAACTAAAGAAATGTTTGATTATTTTTAAATTAAAATCAACAACAAATAGGCAAAATGTTGAGGTAAATGTTAGATTAATGTATCAAAAGATTAACACGTATCAGGAGAATTTGATTGAATTCAAAGTAAAAATATAATTAGGTTGTCTCAAGTTTGTTTGACGTCAAATTGGGAATCTTAGGTAGTATTGTAAAATTGTCTTGGAAAGGGGACGCTTCAACACATGAGACTAATATTCCCGAGCTACTGGGAGTCGGCAATGTGGAATACAAAGACGTTGCCAGCTAAGAGCTACTCCTCAGAATCAAGGAAGACGATAAAGATGAGCTCGCTTACAAACCGCCCATTATAACCGTTGGTGGAAGTAATTTGTTTAGGTGTCCGTGTCAAGTCAAAACCCAGGTTGAGAATATTCTGAACAACAGGCCACGCATAACATTGAACTGATTTTAATTTTAATGCATCTTGCTCAAGTGTAGACCGTACCCAAAAATCCAGTAAAGCATCAAAAATCGCTCATTTGGTGCTTGTCAATCATATTAAAACAAAACTTCTTTATGTGCACTTGGCTGTATAAAATGTAACTATTTTATAATTTTTTCATCTTTTGAATCATTTTTTCAACTAGACATTTAGTATTAATTTAGTTCTCGTGCTTGAAACACATAAGTATGAGATCAAACTCGTCTCACACAATCAAAGGCCTCTAATCTAAGATACACTAACTATAAACTCGTCCTCTCCCTGTGACAGACAATAGCCCAGGGCGTCAAACCTGCGTCTAATAATCAGAGCTCTTCAAAATATTAAAACATTTATATATCCTCTATATCGAGTCAAATCCTGGCGAGGCGGGACGAAGAATCCGCGCATGCGAGGTGAGCGACTTGTATCATCTGCCTTTTGATATTTGATTCCTCCCGGGTAGAAATTTTCAAAATAAAAATAATGGATTAAACATAAATTTTTATTTCAAAATTTTACCAGATCCAACTTCAAAAGCTAGACAGCTAATATTAGAGAAAATGATCCGCCATCCACTTTTTGCACTCAAGAGTTTTCTTTAACGTCATCATGAACGAGTTGAAGAGATTTTGAAAAGAAATGTGTACGGGATTTTGAAGAACAAAAGTCGTGGGAAGAGATAGAGACGTCGTATTCCACAGAATGCACCATATATAATTTTTGCTAAAAAATACAAAATATCTAAAATATTCTAAATGTCCAATGCGTGTATTTCAAATGGTCAATTTAAAAATTTTACGCGAAGTCGGAGACAATGTTTTCTTTTAAAAAAGAAAATTTAAAATATTAAGAAATAATAACGTTTTTCTGTCCCATGAGACCACCGAAAGAACAAACACGTTATCGCTCTATTTATAATTGATTAATCCACTTCCATTTATTTGAACATGTTGGGGATGTGGGGCGCGTCAGGGGAGGTGGTAATATCATTGAATTAAAATAAAATTAGTTATCGGGTCGGTCCACAGCTGAAAGGGGTAAATATTTAGTAGAATTTGACCGTGTCATTGTTATTTAGTCCTTGCAAAGTAAAATTACCGATTAACAAATCTAAATAGAACCGAATATCATTACTTTAGCAATTATTGACATCAGTTTTTTCAACAGTGCGGGTCTAGTCATTCATTAAAATAATCTCTACACACTGTGTATTACCATGAAAATAGCAATTGAGTTTTTTGTTCATTTCTTCTTCTTTTTTTTTAAAGTCAAATTCCAGATTTACTAATTACCAGTAAAGTAAGTTGAAAGACAAACCAACCAACGAAACACTTTATTCACACACTAAATCTATAAATGGAAAATCTTAACATCCAATAGCACTAAGGCACTGAAGGTTGTAGTGACAAAGCTAACCGCATTCTCTTAAAAAGGCCGAACAGAAGAAGACAAAACGTCACTATTTAAAATAACAGTCTTTGTCTGGCCATGCGACCACCCATGAGGAATCCATTGATTCTGGTCAGCGCCAGACTCGAGCAATGCACCGATTTGGCTGCGGAGCGGTTTAGAGTCTTGATAACACCTTTGTTGGATGTGAAATTGTGGTACAGAGAAGAGTTGTTAATTTGCACATGAGTTACTTATTATTATTTATATATATATTTGTTTGCAAATAAACCAAGGACTTTTAGAGGAACATTTGACACGAGCACACTTCAAATCAGTGCCTCGTGTTATAATTCAGACTTTGCAGTTTCATATGTTATTTTATCATTGTTTTGAGCTCCACTCAGTGGCGTAGCTAAGGGAGTTGGAGGGGGTCAAAATTTGAAAATGAACTGGGCCCCAAATTGAGGGGAGGGCAATGGAGTCTCTGAAAAAGTTTTTTTTTTTTCATTAAATATTATATCATACACCATTGGTCAATATGATGTGGCCCCCTAAGAGGCCATACACACCACGGGCCAAAAAAGAGGCCAAGCCCACAGGACCCCAAATCCCTAGCTACGCCACTGGATCCAATGATCTGTTGGTTGATCCATGACATGCCGAAACCACCGTCACACACCCGCCCCCCACCACCGTAGTTCTCTACCCACTATCGACCGGCTTCAAATAGATAATTGCCGCGCGCAAGCCGCCATTTACGACAGACGCAAGGTCTAATATAGCCGTTGTTTATCTCGGTAGAGGAGCAGAATGTTCTGTTTAAGATCCCCCACCCACCCCACAACGCCGCCCACGCTTGAACGCATGCACTGACATTCTCTCTCTGTCTCACACACACCCGTTCACTTTTAGTCTCTGACATTTTAAATGTTTAATTTAACAACACAGTCGGCACGTTACAGGCCCATGTTGACTTACTGACAGCTAAATAAAAGGACATGATTGTGACAATCGTTAACGATTTAAAGAAGTGTGTCAAAGTTCATGATCATTGACAGTACGATATTGCTTCAAATTGAGAATGTCTATTATTGACAGTGTGAAGAATGATTAAATAGAAAATCTCTATTAAAATATTGACAGTATTACTAATGAGTAAGTAAAACATTTCTAATATCGTTGGTTGTTTATACGGAAAATGTCGATGTTATGATAACAGTCAAAACAGTTTTTTTTAAAAAATAAAAAAAATAAAAATCAATAAAATTTTAAAAAAACGTGTTTGAATACTCAACATGGAGAAGGAGAAGCAAGGAAACAAAATTAAGTTTTTAAAATCTTTTCCGAAAAAAATGAAAAATAAGTGTCTGGTACCTGTAGTTGAATTGGATATGAAACACAAAAGTAAATTTCAATTCATATTTTTCACGTATCACAAAAATTGTAGTAGTCTCAATACAAATTCAGTGGTGCCGTCATTATGTGTCGCTAGTATATATATATATAGATATATATTTATGATGTCGGCCAAATAACCTCTTCAAATCAGAGAGAAAGAAAAAAAAATTATATCAAAGATATCTATAAAAATATTTGCGGTATATTAGCATGAAAGCTACGACAATAAATAAAGAGTCGCAATTAGGGCTGTTATTGATTAATTTAAATTTAATCTTAAACTTTTACGAAATCACCGAATAATTAATCGATAATTTTGATTAAGCTAAAAAATAAGATGTATGACGTCATTAAACTGAAAATTTCAAGGGAAGTAAATAAGACAGGCAATTAACATTTCTGTTATTTTAAATATAAGTAGTTCAATATAATTTCAATGAATTCAAATTTCTTTATTGTTAATTAAGTGAAAACAATGTTTAATTTTTTATATAATTTTCCTTATAAAAAGAGTTTATTTTAAAGTTTACACTTGAAAATCTTTTTTTTTAAATGAAGAAGTTTTTACGTAAAAAAAGCAAACTGTTACTAATAAGTAATAATTTTCATTTATTAATAAGTCGCAAAAAATTGTTTGACACATTTCCTTGTCCTTTAATCGATATTTTATAGATTCAAATAATTTTAATGGATACAAATTTTTTCCGATTAATCGATAAATTAATCGTTAATTTAAACAGCTCTAGTCACAATATAACGTAACTTTTTTTCCCAGCGTGTGAATCTTCAACAAGAAGTCAAGTTGTTGTTTTTTTTAAATAACGACTAAGATTATTTGATATCTGAACACAACGTCATCTTCTGCGTCATCACTGGATGGAGATTTCAAGTAATCGTATATATAAATGTGTCGTGGCCTGACCACTATTGACGGTTCAATAAGTAATTTTTTCAGTGGTTCTTAAACAAAATAATAAAACCCATTTAAAAAAAAAAATCCTATGCTTTTTTTAAAAAGATCTAGTTGAATTTTTCTGCTTCTTTTTTTATGGCTTAAAATGAAATCTAAAGGTCATTGAAAGAGATAAGTTAAGTTTAACCCCCTTATGTTTTCGCGTGAGAACCGCCGTAACATTATATCCCTAGATCTACATGAATCCTTATAAAGGACGTGGCATGGGGCTAATGGCCTTTTCATGTGCGTCAGAAATGGAAAAACCGGAAATGCATTTAAAATGAAACCCCATTTTCCCCAGGCCTGATATCTGAACTAGGGATTTTCTTCCCTGGGGAGAGTGGCATCTTGGAGCTTTTGATGTTGCGATGAAATATCGGCCCCCAGTACAACAGGCTGTTAGCATACATTGTGTGACGGCTTGGCGCAGGAACAATACACTAATACTTTTCAGGGTGTATTACTTACCTCGAGGTAACATCAGATTTCTTTCAAATGTATCCCCAAATTAAACCATTTAAAAGCCATACAAAGCTTCTTTGATAATTTTGTTAATCCATCTAGTTATGCAATTATATAAAGATTAATTAGGCAGTTATATTGTGCATAGCATCAGAAGTCGGGGGCGTAGCTAGGGAAGCATGTCCAATTCGAAAGCACTCTGTGCGCCCCTACTTGAGGGGGGCCCAAAAGGGTAGTCCAAAGTTTGTTTACATCAAATGTATGCAGGGCCCCTCAAAGAGGTCGAGCTCCCAAAAGCCCCAAAAATCCCCCAAAAATCCCAAGTTACGCCTCAGTAAGAAGTTTTAAAAGCAGCATTATAAGTTGTTCTTGAATTATTATTAATACTAGTAGCACTAGTGGTAGTAGCGGCAGTATTATTAGTAGCAGAATGAGAGCACAAATATTACAAATTACAATTTACAAACTTTTTTTTTAAAAATACACAATATCGAGTTAATTTATTTGATCGAAATACAAAACTTTTATTATAATAAATAGCGCACTTAATGTAAAAAGAAAAAAAAAACAGTCATGAATGGAATAAAAGAAGAAAACTACACGATCAGCTTCATGTAAACAATACGCAGTTAATAAAACAAAAACTTCAATAACACGTCATATTTCTTTTATAACTTATCTAAAGCGGCAATCCATCAAGAGCTCAATTTTCACAATAGCAAGCATGACAAATCAAGGGGGAAAAAAATTCTAGTTCTTGTTTTAATTGAACACCACAATACAACCCATTTTAGTTGTAATGATCTCAGCGACAAATCCATCGTTAATGGAAGGCAGCGTTGGAAGTCATTTAATCCAGCCATTCACGTTATGATTACGAATATTTCATGGAACTGAATAACTTTGACCGTATAGTTTCACGGGATTTTATGTCTACATTGTCGAAGGGTAACGAGCCTACCACTGTACAACTAGTATTGCACGCCAGTAATTGATTTCAAATGCGCTTTTGCGTTTGTTTTGTAGGTTGTTGTTTTTTGTTTGTGGGTGTTTGTGTGTGTGTGTATTTGTGTGTGTGTATGTGTGAGAGAAAGAGAGCGAGAGAGAAAGAGAGAGAGAGAGAGAGAGAGAGAAAGAGAGAGAATGGGGATTGTTGGTAATAGAAACAAGTTCATTTCGGCTAAAAATTCGACACGCTAGTATGTTATAAATCAACAATGGCTTGACATTTTGATTAATGGCTACTCCAAAATATATTGGTTAAAATCTTTAAAAATACTCGTGGCTTTTGAATGGTTGCTTATTTGCTTCCTTGCTTGTCGAAAAAACTTCAATTCAATTTTAACCCACTTTCCCGTAAGCTATTTAGCTGAAATTTTGCAGGCAGACTCATGCGTTGATTAAATGATCTGTCAAAATTTCAAATAGATCGTCTGTACTTTAATTAAATTAAGCAGTTTTTTATTAACTCTATTTGTCTTTATGAACCATGCTAATTTTTGTTGTACAGTGTCGCTGTGCATATTATATTGAACTACCTTTTTAATACTTTCCTGTCGCGCGGTGCGGTATGTTTTATGTTCATGTTACTTTTTTTACAATGATATTACCGATCTTTTAGTGTAAATGCTAGTAGTTGCTAGTCTGCTTCGCGGTGCTTACTATTTTAAATGTTTTTTCTCGTTATAAAATCAAGCTGAAAATTAGCAAACAGACTGTAGTAGTTTTGTTTACTATAAATCTTTTAGATTTTTTGAAAAATAAATAATTATATATATATTGTTTTGTCATGCGTATTATAATGAACATTCTTTTAGTTAAGTCTCGTATGTAAGAATTTACAGTCTTAAAAACTTTGTCTATTTTAAAAAGTTTGTTCATTTATTTCATTGAATTGAATAGCTTGAGAGTTCCTTCACGGGATGATTACAGGGTGTATGCCACGAAGTGATTCTGAAGAATCTGTAAATAATTTTAAAAAAGAACAATGTCTTTTTTATTTTTAAATCATTTTTTTTAATGGAAGAAAGAATTTGGTGTTGTTGTTTTGTTTTTTTTAAAATTCAAAATCATGATGTTTAAAGTTGAATGTAGTTGTTTGCCCATTATTTTTTTCTCCATTATTTCAACCGTAATGATATGTAAAAAAAACAAACAACATTAAATTAAATAGAAAAAAAGTTAAAATACTGATTTCATTGTAACATTTGTATTATGAAATATAATAATTCATCTATATAGTAGATTCACCTCATGGTTCAACCATGATGGACCCCAAGCTGTCTAACCCCACCGACCAATCAGCGGGAAAAAAGGTAGTGCAGAGGGTGGGTGGTCAATTACTTTGTTCTTTCAGAACAAACGAATAACTTCAATTTCGTAGTGTAGTAGTTATTACATTCCCCTAACACACGGAAGATCGTAGGCTCAAGCCCAAACTAAGACATTACCTTTTTTAATTTTTAAAAATGTTTGTGTTTGTGCCCGTTCATTTCCCAATGTTTTTTTGAACATGACTTCGCAACACGGCTGTAAGCTTTGTTTCTTGACATTGGCATAATATTTCGTGTTCTCCGTTGTGCTCAGTGACAGAAAAGTAGTCACACACTCTTCTCAACAATTACTTTCATAAAATGAATATTTTAGGCGCCCTCTCTTGCTCTCCAAGCATGCGCAACTGTGTATACCCGAAGGAGTGTGTCCCTCATCGCTCCTGTGTTCTCAGTCGCTTTGGTATCTCCTACAGTCTGAGCCAAGTTTCCTTCGCATTGTTCTCTTTGATTCAGGCTCGTTTGTTTTGATAACAGGTCCTAACATTCAAAAAGATATGTCTGTATCTTCCAAAACCTGTTTTCAGTCATAGACAATTGTATGTTGCTATTTCCAGAGTTCCTTTTTTTCATTCACTTACAGTCGTTTGCCCAAACCAATCCCAGTTGGACAACTGAGTTTTTCAGGAAGGCTTCACTCGTCAGTAAATCATAAGCGCATATGCTACGACGCGGGTCGGCTAGTTATTTATAAAATTCAAAACGTAAAAATGTCTTTGTAATTAAAAAGTTGATTGGCAATGAAATACAAAGCATCAGTCTTTGCATTGTTGACCAGTTGATTATTACAATATTCTCACTGGAACACAGTGAGTCATTTTAATATGTGTCTGTGTGAAAGGGAACGATGTAATTCCTCTCTATATGTTTTACCCCAATATAAATGAATACTCGAGAATATATCTCTCATAAATGATCCAATTGAATGGGAAATGATAATAAATTCTGTTCCCAAATTAGCATCGACACTAGTAAACTCCGGAGTTCCACAACGAACCGTCCTAGTGCTCAAACTCGTCCTTATTTACATAAATGTTTTAACCCCATTGCATCTCATACGAAACTTACTTTATTTTAATTTAATAATGGTTATATAAACTATGGAACAGTTAAATCATATCAAGATAGCAAAATATACATTTTATTTATTTTATGAAGCGCAAAAGCCATCTATTGTAACACTTGCAGTGACCACGATAACATCACATTATTTGTTTCGTACTAAAGAACAAATACAAATTTTCCCTTCGCACAATCTCCAAATCGGATGATGCATGAAGAAACCAGAAAAACCAACACACTTTTAACATTTAAAAGATTACATAAACCATGGATATGCGTTGTCATTGCGATTTGTCAAGACACCCTACTCCCCCCCACAAACCGTGGTTGTCAAGAGACCTCTGTCTCGACCGGCCATACAGGTTTATTACGTCAAAAATACATTATGGTTATAACAAATAATCCACAAAAACAAGGTTTTTGACTATAAATCTTCATGCGCTAGGCTCAAAATACAGTTTTGGACAAATTACTGCACCAAAAATAACTCGTTTTGAGCGTCCGCGTAAATTTGCTAAATATGGAAATGACATTTAATTTTTATCCACTAATGATTGGCTGTATATATTTGAGCGACCAATCAGCTATCGAGTCCTGCAGAGACAACTGCCTTTAATTTTTATAGACTAGGGGTTTCAAAAGCCCAAGCAACTTTTTTTATAAATACGAAATATTAAACTTCCTGAAACGTACACAAAATATTTTTTACTTGTAGATCCTCAAATTCCTTTTTTGCATTGTTCCCTTTTCCAAAATTGAAATTTAAGCTCAAACAAGTACGTCATATAATATTTTGAGGCCAGAAATAAAACACGTTCTATTAATCTCGAAATCAAAGTGATACCTTTATTTTATTACATCTATGGACTGTTGTACTCAGCGTTACGGAATGCTTGACTTGTACTTTTATATTGTTCATATGTGTGAACCTCATCTTGATAAACTATTCTACTTGTAATGCACTTTACTGTATTAGACTATACGGTATACGAAATCAGACAAATTTTTAATCACACAATACAGTACCAAAGACTACGTAAACAAAATACTGTATACTGAATAACTGACCCACAGAATACCATGAAGCATACAACCGAAGTACTTAACACCGTACAAAGAATACTGTACAACATAATACTGTTCCTAAATATACCGTAGAACATAATACCGTACAACATAATATCTCACTAACGTATGCGTCAAATTACAACGCAGTATCAGAGATTTCCTAATCACACAAAAACTAATCCCGCAATAACGTTCCATATACAACGTGTTCACTATAAAATCTCACGGCTTTCTATTGATTATTTTACTTTACCATATTGTAACATATATATATATATATATAAACGAGGATTTCCTCTATTAATTGAACAGACTTGGCAGATAACACATTTTGTGAGACACCTAAAACTATTTCTCATGCACCTGTAAAAAAAAAATATTTAATTCGGCGTTTTGAAGGGAAAAAAACCTACATTTACCTCAGATATGCAGACACGTAAATTTCACCTTTAGACTCACCTGCAGAAAATATTTTTACTCCATCAGGCGTCGGTAAATCCTACGTCACGAGATCACGTCGTCACAATCTACTATATTTGAACACGGAAATCATTTTTTTTTTTTAAAAAGGCTTTTGTGTTTAGTTCAGGGTCAAATGCAGTTCATCAAAAGGGAGAACAGATTTTTCTCTCGTGCCTTTTACACTTGTTCACCTCCGTCCACACAGATCCAAATGAGAATGAAAATAAAAACCTTCTTGTCTCCCTTCACCAAGGAATCTCGCTTTTCCTGACACGAGAAATGTCCATCGCAACTCGTGGAAAGGCACAAAAATAAGTTCCTCCAAAAATATGTGTTCTTCTTTTTAAAAATCACGAATTCTCCTTTTTCCGGTAACACGCACGGCACAATCGAAGACGTGCGTACGCAAACACAGCCATGGGGTTCATTAAAGCTATCTCCACATCTACTGGTCGTGTCCCACACTAGGGCTGCCTTAATTAAACCCCTCGCCTATTGGCCCGTTATTTGTCCAGAAATGTGGTCTCGAGATAAAGTCTTTCCTATTGGTCTTTTGCTGGAGTCTATTCTTTCCTTAAGTCATGGCAGAGGATCCTAGTCAGTCTCCAGATCGGGTGGCTGCGCGTGTTATTCTGAAAGAAAAGTAAACGTAGTCAAAATTCTTACAATCACTTTTGATCGCTCTAGATATCTTGATTTTTTGTTTTACTGGATATATACCAGTGTAACTTAGATACTAACCAATTTAAAGGGGAAAAAATTTCTATTAGTCGTTATCGTTATTTTACTCACAAAATCGTCCATTCCAAACATTAAAAATACATTTTAAATACAATAATTATCCTTTACAATAGTTTTCTTGTTTTCTAATACAGTAGAAGCATACGGCGTCACTAGCGTTTAACTAAACAACCTAAACTCAGAAATATAACCACTCATGTTTGTGATTCTATAGTCAAAAACCCATTTTTAAATTTAAATTAAGTGATGGCACTTGCACAGTTAACCCATATTGGGTGAGGTGTTTTCAATAGCTCGTGTCGATTGCCAATATCGATAGCTAGTGTGGACAAAGGTTGTCAATAAGGCATTTCTTTAATTCGTGTCAAAGATAGGACATTGGCAAAGATGCTGATGGTTGATGCGGAATTGTACGCGACAAGTTGATCTTACCATTGTGTGTTGCCGGGTAGGACTCATGAGATATCTGGTATATTTATAACTACCGGTTGGAGTGCCTTTTTTATTTTAAAATTATTTTTATTTATTTTTTATCCTTTTTTATTTTGCCTCTGTTTTTATCCAAAAATTATTTTTATTGTTAAATTGTCCTTTTGGGCACGGATTTTAAATTTTCAATAGTTACAGTTGATGAGTAAATTATGTAATATTTCAATAGAAACGTTTAACATCGTTTCAAAAATCTTTAAGACTGTATGGTATGTCGATAGTTCACTTCTATAATTAAGACATCGATAAATTCTTTATTCCGACAAATACTTCAAGCCACAAACAATAAATTCAAAAATACACCTTTTTGCACAAAACACAGTCATGAAAAAGCCCTTCCACCAAACAAGCCCTTCCACCAAACAAGCCCTTCCACCAAACACGTTCTTCCACCAAATAGACTCTTCCACAAAACACTTCCTTCCACAAAACAAGTCCCTCCACCAAACACGTCCCTCCACCAAACACGTCCTTCCACCAAACACGTCCTTTCACCAAACAGTCCTTCCACCAAACACGTCCTTCCACCAAACACGTCATTCCACCAAACACGTCCTTCCACGAAACACGTCCTTCCACCAAACACGTCCTTCCACAAAACATTCCTTCCACGAAACAGGTCCTTCCACCCATCACGTCCTTCCACGAAACACGTCCTTCCACAAAACACGTCCTTCCACGAAACACGTCCTTCCACCAAACACGTCCTTCCACGAAACGTCCTTCCACAAAACATTCCTTCCACGAAACACGTCCTTCCACCAAACACGTCCTTCCACCAAACACGTCCTTCCACAAAACATTCCTTCCACGAAACACGTCCTTCCACCAAACAGGTCATTCCACCAAACACGTCCTTCCACAAAACATTCCTTCCACGAAACACGTCCTTCCACCAAACACGTCCTTCCACCAAACACGTTCTTCCACCAAACACGTCCCTCCACCAAACACGTCTTTCCATCAAATAGACTCGTCCATCAAACACGTCTTTCCAACAAATAGACTCTTCCATCAAACACGTCCTTCCACCAAATAGACTCTTCCATCAAACACGTCCTTCCACCAAATAGACTTGTCCGTCAAGCACATCCTTCCACCAAACCCATATTTCAAGCTAAACCATTCATTCTATCAGGCACGATCCTTATCCCTCATACACTACACCACATCATTTCTTTCTTTCTGCAACATAAAAACGACAAAATTGTAACTCTCACTGGTCCACTGAACTATACGCGCACAATGTATCAAATGAGTTTGCGAAACGTTTATGATAACTACTTCCCAATGGAAAATAAATAATGCCAATGTTGACACTGATACTATTAGATTTCTTTTTCTAAGCCCCAATATTCTTTCATGTAACTTAAAAGTTTAGTATTTATTGTTTATTATCGACGCATCAAAGCATGTTTCTGGGATTATTCTAAACACACATGCGTCCATATAGAAACGCTTGTAAGAATCAACAGCTGCCATCGATAACGGTGACGCGAAATGTAACCATTGACAAGACATTCAATCGGTTATTATTCCCCATAGATTGAGCGTGTCTTCGACTCCTGGTGCGTTCTGGTGAGCACTGCAATTCTTTGAACTTAAAGTGGTGAATTGCATACCAAACATTTTTGCGTTTGTCTGTTTGAAAATGTGTATGGTGTAATTGTGTGAGTTTTGATGATGTGGTATAAGTCTATAAATACAAGTAACGGAAGAGAGCAATGAACGCAACACACTGGATTCCGTCATAAGTTCGAGGCATCGGAGCAAGATAATAAATTGTCTTGATGCAATAAATTAAAGATGAACGATTTTTAAGAGGAATATTTTTTACTTAAATTTTGTATGCATTGATTGTGTGTTTGTGTGTGTGTGTGTGTTTGCGTGTATGTTTGTGTGTGTGTATGTATGTGAGTGTGTGTATGTGTGTGTCCCCTTTAGAATGCCAAATGTCCTGCAACTAATAATGTTAACTTTTGATCATCACCTTCGTAATTTTTACTATAAATTCATTTTGAACCTAGAAAATTAGTCATAGCCCTCCACTAAGCTCGGTTTCGTGCCAGTATTCCCAGTATTTCCTACCCTCTCTGTCTTCCAAAAGGAGGGGTGAGACTGCAATCAGGCTTATAAAAAAAAGTAAATGGAAAAGACGTAAACAAGGTAAGGGTTAGCCTGATAGGACTCTTTGGATTTAACCGCAGCTAAGTTTTTATTTTGTTAATTTTTTATATTTGTTTAATTTTTGTGTATGCAATTCACCACTTTAAGTCTGTTGAAAAAAGCTCTTTGCCGAAACGTTTGCTGTTTTGTTACGTCCTATCAGGCTAACCCTTACCTTGTTTGTGTCTTTTCCATTTACCTATCTGTTTCGCTATGTCTCCGAGTCTTGTCGTGTCCGCCTAGTCCCAGTTTTCTCTGAGGGTTCAATTCTAGTTATTGCCTTGCTCTATTAAAGCCCTTCATTAAGGTTTGCCTTGTCTATTTCCATGTTTTTTCCCCACTCAGATCTCATTGGGAAATTTTTATTGTTGAAACATGTTACACGACTGATACTTTTGACTATATTTCTAAAAATTTAACATGATCACACTGTTACATTATATTTTATTAGAGCCGCTAAAGTGAATTGAAAAAAAAATCACATAGATATCAAACACATACATTTTTTGTTGTTTTCGAACTGTGGGATTTCTGTTATGAAAGAATTATCAGGGATAAACCACAGGGATTTTTTGATGATGAAGTCAGTATTGTCATCTACTGAAGTGCTTCTTAAAGTGGTAGTCCGCGGACCCTTGGCGGCCTGTGGGCCATCTGCAACCGGTCCGCAGAAGCTATAGAGAAAGGCCGGTAAAATTGCATGTTACTCCCAAATTTTTTGCACCGTTAATGAGAACTCTATAGAATATGTCAATGTTTCTACATTAAGCACAGACAAATAAATAAACTAAAATTAAAAGATATTTCACGACCTTTAGTGCAATGGCAATGTTTCACTGGTCTTTGGAGCAATAGAAAAAAATCATGCTGTTCCGAAATACTAAAAAGTTTGAGAACCCCTCATCTAGAAAATTTATTTAACAAATTTCAAGCGAATTGAACTTCAAAAAACTGAGAAATGATTGATTTTTTTTTTAAATTAATCTTTAAAGAACGACAAGCAAACATTAAATTACAGAATACATTTCCTGACAATATTTTCTTAGGAAAATCATGTTCAAATGTTTGAAAAAAAATCTGTTGATATTTTACAGAATTTTAATTAAATTCGTCTTATTATATATTATATATACAAATGTGTAATTTTTAGCAAATAAGTCAGTTTGCTTCATGTTTGATATTTCGTTTTAACATAACAATATTTGAATGTGACCGAAATAACTAAGAACATTTTTCATTTACTGAACGAACTGAAAGAAAAGAGCAATGTTGTTTGCTGTACGGGAAATCTGGAGAGAAAAAAACCACTTACTATTGTTCTGTTAAGGCATCCAAAGGAAAACCGTTGCTTATCACCTATACCACCAACTAACCACAAATGGTCACTTTTCGCGTGATCTTGAATACCGCGTTGGTCATCATTAAACCACGCGCCATTTAAGCACGCTACGTAGAAGTGATCCCCGCATCGCCACGCCATCCAGCGGTCGTAAAATGGGCACAAACGAGAGATCATGATGGAGGACTTCAATCAAACCATAACCTCAGTCACTCTCCAAATAGCATTTGTCCTCATTCCGATACTTGATATTTTATCTTACGTGATACAGACGTTCTTTTTGTAAAGAAGATGATTGCGTCCTACGCATATCTATGATTTGTGTTTAGTCATGTATTCTTAATTAGAGTTTTAATGATGATAAAGTGTTGGCTTTCCTGGTTTCTTCAGGCAACCCAAGCAACGAGCGAATACCGGCTGTGAATAAAGAAAACTAGTATGTGTTTATTCTTGCATATGGGATAAGAACGGTGTTTTTATCTTTATGTCTATCTGAGTGTTGTATTAAGTTATCTTTATTTTGTTTTTCTAATTTATAATTAATTACTTTATGTATAATTACTAATTACTATTGGTTCTTCTATCCTCTAGTGTTTCAAGGTTCAATTATTTAATTAATGGTGTTACTCTTGTGAGTTCTGAATATTCTGCAGTAATGAATCAAAAAGCTCTGTTTTGAATTTGCTCTAGTTTATCAATATTTTCTTTGGTGGATTGGTCCCATACCGAAGATGCATAATCTAGTATAGATCTCAACAGGGTGAGGTAGCATTTTAGTTTTATATATTTATCACATCTGTAAAAGTTTTCATTTTATAAAACCTATTTTTTACATATTTTTTTTAATAACTTCATTGACATGGGGATTCCATGATAATTTCTCATGTATTCTGACTCCTAAGTATTTTGCATCTTTAGTTTGGGTTAATTCTTTTTAATGAATGAAATATTTTGAATTTATTTGTTTCTTTTTCTTCGTTACTCTTAACAGTTGACACTTTTCTGAATGTAAGGACATACTCCAGTTAGTTTCCCATTTTATGGATTCATCTAAGTCTTTTTGTAAAATTTAGACATCTTATTCTGACTTAATTGTTCTGTAGATTTTACAATCATCAGCAAATAACCTAACTTAAGTTCGTTTTGAGATATTGTTCGGTAAATCATTTATATAAATTAAAATATAAGTGACCTAGCACAGTTCCTTGTGGAACTACTGAGTTAACCTTTATTGGTGCAGATTTAGATCCATTAATGTAGAAACACGCTTAGAAGAGGAGCCTAATTGTTAGCATACGCTCGTAAATCAAAATCAACATGAAGTTCAAAGGCAATCTTACCTAAAATAAAACTTCATGTATACTAGCTAAACTGGACAGTTCAAATCTGCATTTAGTTAAACTTGCCAGTTTAAATACGCTTTTAGTTAAACTGGATAGTTCAAATACGCTCTTAGTTAATCTAAACTCTTTACATATACAAGTTCAAATCCGCTCTTAGTCAAACTCGTCAGTTTTATTACGCTTTTAGTTGAAATGGACAGTATAAATACACTCTTAGTTAAGCTGGAAAGTTCAAATACCCTCTTGGTTAAACTGGACAGTCCAAATACACTTTTAGTTAACCTGGACAGTTCAAATACGGTCTAAGTTAAACTCGTCAGTTTTAATACGCTTTGAGTTAAACTACTCCGCTCAAATACGCTCTTAGTTAAACTCGTCAGCTCAAATACGCTCTCAGTTAAACTCGTCAGCTCAAATACGCTCTCAGTTAAACTCGTCAGCTCAAATACGCTCTCAGTTAAACTCGTCAGCTCAAATAAGCTCTTTGTTAAACTCGTCAGCTCAAATACGCTCTCAGTTAAACTCGTCAGCTCAAATACGCTCTTAGTTAAACTCGTCAGTTCAAATACGCTCTCAGTTAAACTCGTCAGCTCAAATACACTCTTAGTTAAACTCGTCAGTTCAAATACGCTCTCAGTTAAACTCGTCAGCTCAAATACGCGCTAAATTAAACTCATCAGTTCAAATACGCTCTTAATTTAACTTCACAGTTTGACACGCTCTTTTAATTAAGCTCGACAGATACAGTACATTCTTAGTTGATTTCGACTGTTTGACCGTCGGAATAAACTCCGGTGAAAAAAAAAATTGACTGCCAGAAAACATGTAGAGAATATGAAAATTATCTTAATTGTATTATTTGAAAATAGAAACTTAGATCGTTCGAGAAAGACTTTTAATAAAAGAACCATTAACGCTAACACTCAATTCAAAGAAAGATACTCAATCAGCAGCATCCGTAGGGAAAGGAAATCCACACTCCGAGAACACTTTTGATAAGAGAAACTCCATCAACTAATATACACAAAAAGGAACCAAGTAACTTAACCAGCACAAAACAAACTCTTATGAGTTAAATTCAGCTGCCAAAAGTCGTTGGCTTTCTTGGAAACAAAAAGAAAAACGCCGGCCATAAACGGGGAGAAGTGGTAAGGTCAACATAGTCTAGACTTAACGGCGTAATGATCTAACGATCTCAAGAATTAGCGCCGATAGTAACGCCCAGTGACAAGTCGAAAGGTCTAAGTCAAAAAATGAAGCACTATTATCTCCCATTGAAAGACCAGTTCCCCCCCCTCTTTCCCAAACCCACACACACCAATAAACTGGAGTATCACAGCCGCCCTATAGAGATGCCTTCCCGTAAGATTGTTTTATGGCGCTGTTCACGTCGATTATGGGGAAAATCCGATGGTTGTCTAATTATATCGCAGTCCATTGGAATCGATCCTCGTCCTTACACCATTAACGGCCGGACTTAAGGTTTTTTGGCCGAGTCTTGGGTTTGGGGATGGTGTGCGGGGGCAGTGCTAGGGCGCTGGGAAATAATGAAATGGGAAAAACATGAAATCTGATGGGTTTGTTATTGTTGACAGTAGGAGACTTGAAGCCGTTTAAGATGGGAATCAACTGGTCGCTCATTGCTTTACGTGACTAATCTGTGTCGATAGATGTGAAACCGATGCGTAGAGATGTCTTCAAATTTGTACTTATCGTTTCTTTACGGGGGATATCTTTCCATAATCAATCTGGATTTATTCTGAAAAATTTGCTTCTGAAAAGTCAAAAAAGTTGGTGACATTATCTTATAATAACAATCGGTTAATTTTATAATACGATTAATAAAAAAAAATGATTTTTAAAAATCATCTATATACGATTTCAACTCTTTAGTTCAAAGAAAATATGTTATATTCTTTGTATTCAGTGGTACCTATTTGTTCGCTTTAAAACACGTTATAACTCTTAACTGAGTTTAACCGCCAGTGAGTACGCCGTTTTAAAAACCAACGTTGCGTCCAATAAGAAAACACAATTTGTTAGAGATCACCAAAGAAAGCATAAACTAATTTTTTTCCCAACACATTCATTGATCGATAAATGTTATTCATAGATACGCTATTGCTGATAACGATACAGGACCATTCTTTTTTTTTATCAAACGTTTTTATTAACTTCTACGACGGGTGAATATATGAATATTTAAAGCGAACCGATAATTACACGGCAATGCAGGTTGAAACACATAAAGATTTTGCTCTATCGAAGGTAAAGAGAAAAAACGGTAGAGGAGCTAAGAAACATTTTTTTTTTAAATTAATGGTGTTGAAGTTGGAGAGATTTTGTTATTTCCTTTTATTTTTTTAAGCCGTTTAACATTCTGACATCCAAAAAATTACCCAAAAAGTTTACCATTACTGCGTTACCCGTTCTACATTTCCATGAATGTAAATTCAACATTTTAGTATAGCTACTACTCAATCCCTCTCATTCTACTTATCCTACCACCGAAGCCGTAATGGTGGACATTAAAGTAAAGTCGACTTTGTGAAGATGAGGATCACTTTATGTTAGGAGAAATTGATTAGAGTGTTGAATAAATCTAAAAATTGAATATACCTGAAAATAGTGCCATGGGTAAGCACGAGAAATACGCAACAAAACAAGGATCATTTCGCTATAAAGCCTTCCTTGGCAAAAATAACAATAAAAAAGGTGCACGAAAATCTTAAAATAAAATACCAATAATATATAATGTGTAGTCCCACCATATATCAAATAAAATGACAGCTTATAATTTAAATATCTACTTCCATTTGTTTTTCTCGAAATTTTTGTATTTTTATGAGGCATCATCGTGCTGTTACTTTTGAATAGATGATGATATTTGATTGGTGGCAAAGGCTATTCCGTAAGGGTGTCAGAAAATTAGATTCAAACCGGGGAAAGCAATTTGAAACTAACGTGTAAAGTGTTAGCGCCTAAGACTGTTCCTTTAGAAGCTTGTAGAAGCGACTAGTTTTATTTAGAAAGAAAAGCGATTCCTTTGCAAGCTTTTTGATTAGATACCCGAAATAATGTGGCAAAACTCAAATCGTTTAAATATAGTCGATCAAGACTCTATAGAAAATCAATGATGAATCAAACATCTTTTCTATACTTCCGAATATTTACTAACAAATGTGGAAGATGAAAGTTAAATAATTTCACTAACAGATATAAACATAAAATTAACATGAACCGAAATACATTATTATCCTCATTTCTATTGCTCTTAAAACCAATGCCCCTAACCCAACGGTGATGCAACATCGTCTCGTGAGACGGAAGGATGCCGATAATTAAACAACCCGTAAAAACAAAGCTTTTGACTATAGATCTCTTATATATGAGACAGAATTAAAAGTATTGATTATACTCAAAATAATTTTCACCATGCGACAAATATTTATTGTTTGAAAGTGACTGAACTTCCCTTGTTGTGAAACGGGGAGGGGGTGGGGGCTGGTCACCCTATGGTTGGACTGAACTCAAGCAAACACTTGGAGGTGAACTCAATAGCAGACAGCCGCCATTGAGTTCTATAGAGTTTAACTAAAAGTGCATTCTTTTTTTTTTTATGAAACATTCGATCCATCTGAAATGTTGATACAATGTATTGTTTGGTGACACAAGTCGATGTGCAAAATTTCAGCTCGATAACATAACGGAAAGTGGGTCATTTTTTACTTTTATTTTTCCACCGGACCAAGAGAGAGACGACGGTGAATTTCATATATGGGATATAATAAAAACAACCCGTAAAAGCAAAGTTTTTTTATTATAAATCCATTATATATGAGACAGAATTAAAAGTATTGATATATTGAAAATAATATTAATCGCCCGACAAATATACACAGACTGAACGTGATTGAACTCCCAAATGCTGTAAAACGGGGATGGGTGGAGGTGGGGGGTGTGGTCACCGATGGTTGGACTGAACTCCAGCAAACAATTGGATGTCAACAACAACAGAAGGCTACAATACATTCATGTAGAGATAAACTAAAAAATACAATAATTTAATTGCGGTACATTCGATTGATCAGAAATTTTGACATAATTCATTGTTAGGTGACATTAGCCTATGTGCAAAATTTCATCTCGATAGCATGACCCAAAGTGGGTAATTTTTTTTTCCTCCGGACCAAAGAAGAGACGACGGTGAAGTTAATATAAGGGATTAATAAACATTATGGTTATATATTCGGCAAGTTTGATGAAAGATTCTCTTTGAAATACGGAATAACATCGTTAGAAGTCTTGAAACAGTTCTCAGTATATTCTCTAGAGGAATCTCCTTATTTTACACAGCGTGTTCCATGCTAATGAAGTGACTAAATTCAACACAAGTTATTGACGGTTTCCAATGCTAAGAAAACGATAAAATATAACAATACATATTCAGGTGATTTTATCAGTATTAAACTCTAGAAAATTCTCTTTAGAAAATAAAAGGTTCAACTAAATTAATTGAAAACCAAAACCAAAAACAAAAAAAACAAAAAAAGGACTAGGTGTATGGGTTCATTATAAAAAAAACGGAATATAACATAATAGATCATCGACGGTGTCGGGGTTAATAAGGTCATAAAATGTTACAAAATTCCTAATAAGATATTATGTTACAAAATCTTAGTTTAAAAAATATAAATATCTCTTCATCAGTTTCCGTGTCATTAAGTTCATACAGCGTGCATGTGTGAGTGGGGGGAGGGGGGCACGAAATGTTGATAGATTGACCGGTGGGTGGCACAGGTCATTTGTCAGGATTACCACGTGATGAATGACCTCTGAGTGACGTCACCTGCTTACCACGGGACGGAGTCACGACAGGAAGCGAAGTTCATCAACAATTCCTTTAGTTAAGGTCAGTATTTATCCTTCAACGGCCTTTTTTTTTCTTCACTTATTAGATAATCTTCAAAATGGAGCAGCAAACAATATGTTATTTAACAGTCAAGTTTTAAAATTAATTGAAATATTTTAACGAAGAGTTTCTAGCCTTTCATGTAGAAGCCAGGGGATGACCTCACGTAATAATAACGTTGAGTTGATCGGGAAGGGAAAGACAGATTGAGGCGTTTTCTAACAAGACAAACGGGATAGATAGCCACTCGATGTTTTTTTAAAATATTTAGTGGACAAACGCACACAAATGGAGAGTGAGAGAGAGAGAATAAGAGTTTCTTGTAACTAGGATCTGGTCACAGACGTTTTTGGGCATATTTGTTTGTGTCAGACATTGCCTTTGTCTGTGTATTTTTATTATTTTTATTTTGAGTGTGTTTTTATGTGATTGAGAGTGTACGTCTTTGCTTGTGCGTTTTATAAGAATGTTCATCTGTGTGGGTCTATGTCAGTGGCGGATTTAGCTATAGGGCAGGGGGGGCGGGTCGCCCCCCCCCGCGCGCCTGTTCGGTCTAAAATGGCGCCCCCCTTAAGACGCCCTTAATGAACACTAAAAAGGTGTAAATAGAGCAGAAAAAAATTTGTTAAGCACGAAACCTTTAATCAATCACATAACTACAATATGACAATATTGGCTTGCTAAATATCGTATTTCAAAAATGTAATATCGGGTTTGGTCAGTCAGGAGCGTCGCGAAGTGGAAAAGAATAGAGAAGCATTGAAACAAATGTTAGGCATGACATTGTTTTAGCAAAACAGAGGTTACAGAGAACAATCTTGCTTTATTGATGGTATTTGTAGAAATACTGGAAATTTTCGTTAAGTGTTAAGTTTATTAGCCAACTATGATTCCACTTAAAACAGTCATCTAAAGTTTAAAAAGAAAAATGAAATTTATTTAAGTAATGATGTGCAAATTCATTTAATTCAATCATTTGCACCTGAATTATCAGCAGCAATTGATAATATAGTTAAGTCTTCACATTTCTTTTCTTTAATTATTGATTCAACCATTAATATATCTAAAATTCATCAGATGTCACTTTACTTTCAGTTTTAAGAAATGTTGAGGAAAGATTTATAGGCTTGTATACTTTGGTAAACAGAAATGCTGCAAACCATACACATTACAAAAGCGAAACATTGACATCACAATCTGTAGAGGAAAGGCATACGACGGCGCATCTGTGATGTCTGGAATTAAGAGTGGACTTAAAACTTTCATCCCATGTTGTCCCCATGTTTTGAATTTGGTCACTATCGAAGCAATTTCTGTGCACATTAATGCACAGTTGTTGTTTTTTTGGCTCAGCTGAAAGGTTGTATGCATTCTTTACGTCTAGTTTACCACGTCTACATACTCTTAAAAAAGATCATAAATGTCAATATGAATTAACTTGAAAAACTCAGAAATGACTTTCTGATACAAGGTGGTCAAGCCATAAGCATGCAGTCGATGCAGTTATTGAATCATTCTCTGCTATTATAGCCACTCTAGAAGATATAAATTCAGGGGAATCAACATAACATAGAGGAAGTGTCGGAAGTCAGAGCAGAAGCTGTGGGACTATCTGTTTTAATAACAAATATTCTATTGTTTTTTCTGATGCTATTTGTACAAAAGCTGGTTGATATTTTCGTGTTATCAAACCACTTGTAGCGCAAGAGTATTGAAATTGCAATTGCAAGACGATTAATCGATGTTGGAAGAAATAAGTTTATTGAAAAGAGAAACGATCAAGCTTTTTAAAATTCTGAAAGTAGATGTTTAATCATCTATTAACGAAAATTGTTCCAAACTAGATGTTAAAAACAAAATTTTAAGAAACTCAAATTTGCAAATATAAAAGTATGGCAGGTGAACTTAGTAGAGACGAAAGGGCTGATGATCCAACTACTAGTTTTAAATCTGAAACATACTTCACTATCTTGGATACACTACTAAAATAAATAGATGTTCGATTTAATGACTTTAGGGGCACAGCTATTTATTTCTATTGTATTGATCCATCAAAAATGTTGGAAGAAAATAAAGATTTTCTTTGAAGTTGATGCAAAATTTACAAGCATATTAACCCTGAAGAAGCAATCGTTGAATGGTATACCTTCAAAGATTTGTATGCATCACAACGTCCATCACAACGTCCATCAAAACGTCCATCTTAACATCCATCACAACGTCCATCACTATCTACAACTAGTGAGCTACAACTTAAAGACTTTCTACCATTCTTGTTTGAAAAATAAATGGCATCAGGGCTCCCTAATTTGTCAATACTCTATACAAATTTACTAAAATCTTCTTTTTAGCAATGATTGAAAATCATCAAAATTATTTGCGCTCAAAAATGAAAATCGAACGTCTGTCTGGATTGGCAATAATTTCAAATGAACATGAGAACTTTGACTTTGAATCAACGATAAATCGTTTAGGTTCATGTAGAAAATAATTTAAATAAGACTCAGGGCTCTATACACATTCGCATAAACTAAGTTTCTTTCTTAGATCAAAAAATATACAATAGAAATAAATATACGTCACTATTTTGAAAACATATCTGTTTATATTGTTTCTTCTGTTTGTCTTGTTCGATGATTTGGAAATTTAATAAATTAGTAGGCTCATAATTATTATTTCTAGGGCTGCAGAAATTAATGATTAATTTCTCGAGTAATAATTAAAAATGTTTAAAGATTAAATTATTTTTAACGATTAATTGACACATAATTTACAAATAATTGGAAGTCCAAAAAAGTATATATAACCAATTTTTAAAAATAGCGCCTGATAAATAATAAATTTCCTGAAGATGACATGTACATTTTGTTTTTAAAATATTGACTGACGGGAATGTTCAAAATGTTGATAAAGTTTACCTACTTATCAAACCAAATGAAAAGCGTATGAAGCTAATGGCAGTAATGGCGTTTGACTTAGAGACAGAAATGACGACATCTCTTCTGATGAAATACTGCGTTACAAAATGGAGATGAATGTTCTTGAATACATTAATTCAGTACAATGGTGGAAAGTTAATGAACACCAATATCTGATAATGTCATTCCTTGCCAAGACCGTTTTGAGCATACCAGTTACCAGTGGCGTAGCTAGGGCTTTTGTCGCCCGGGGCGGTCTCACATATGCCGTCCTTTTAGGGGCCGCCCATAAATGACGTCACGCAGCGGGGGGGGGGGGGGGCCCA
>MUZC01004194.1:606803-624616 GCA_002072015.1 Radix auricularia | reverse complement strand
GGGGGACTTTGTCACGTCACATTGAGGAATGGGTCTAAGTTTTCGTTTCGTGTCGCCGTGTGACGAGGGGGCAGGGGGTGAAAAAAATCAGCCGTAATCACGTGACGTCATTTATGGACGGCCTCTTAATTAAGTTAATCATATGATGGTTTTTATAAATTAATAAGCGTGAATAAATAATTGTAATTGAAACGAAGTACATTGTTAAAGGTGAGAGCAATTTTACCATTTGTTGCATGCCCTATTTATATAAGCATTAATAAAAAAGGCCGCATAAGAGGATAAACCTACAAATACACATTATAAAAATACAAGATAATTGTTTTGAAGCCCACAAGAAAGTTATAGGGTCACAGGTCCCCCACCCCACCCCAAATGAGACAAAAGATATTCCAAATTTACACCCAAAAACATTAACAATTAATATGCTTTTATTTTGTTTTTATAAATATATGATTTTTTAAATAAAAAAAGAAATTGTATACATCAGTATGTAAACATATTTTTTTATTATTTATATATTTAAGTCATTTACTTACTCACCTAACTTTCATAGTCAAAAATCGTTTATTATGTTATCAAAAATTATATTATTTGTAATATCATGTTCCATGGACAATATTGCAAGATTTTGTAGTCTTAAATCACTTATTGTGGAGTGAAAATATTTTTTTCAACTTCAGTTAGGAGAAGCTCCTTTCACAACTAGATACACTGATAGCAATTGTTCAAAAAAAATATTAGCAAAATTGTAATGTTGGATAAAGAATTTTCCAATATTTAATGTTAAATATATTTTAATAGATCAAGGAGGCATTTCCCATCTTTTTTTACATAATGCCTCTTCTTGTAGTGTACGTACAGCCAGTGCTGGTCTTAGGCTCCTGCAACCAATGCGGTCGCAGTGGGCCCAGCGCTTTCATAGGCCCAACCTAACTTAATTTTCACTTATTATTCCTATTAATACCTTATCCCCTACCCAAACTGGGGCCCACGCAATCAGTTTCGCATACTAAGCTGCATAGGGGCCCGCAGTAGCTAAGACAAGCCCCGAGTACTGCCATAAAAACCTGGATCCTTTCTCTTTCAATCTCCAACATTTCTTTATTAATGTAAGTAAATAAATATAATTTATGGTCAACTTCTTCATTTAGAATTCTAGATTGCATATATTATACATGAATATTTTCTTGCAAGGAAATGTAAATCATCACCTCCTTCTTTTATTTTCTTTTATAATTACATCTATGGATAAAAACATTTCTCGTTATACTTCTTGCTCTAAATATAGAACCAGGTCTTCTTAAATTTCCCTACTCATATTTTCTCCTTTTAACTTGGTATCTAGTCGATATTCCCAACTCCCTGTACCAACGTTCAGTATTAGCACAAATCCTTGTTTCATCAAATGGGTTTGCATAGCTTGCTTTAATTTAAAAAAAGACGGGTTCCCATAAATCTAGACACCATAGAAAAGTAAAAGATTGCCATGAACTGAGTAAAATTCCAGAATCTGATCTCGGTCTACTTTTTACTTCAGATGTCAATTTTCCAAAACGCTTAAAATTTTTAAGTTTGTCTTTTTCGGAATTATTTATATTATTGTAGTGTTTATTAACGGAGAAATGAATAATCGTTCATTTTAAATGAATAACAGTATATTAATAAAAAATCCAACCTATATGTGTTACTTTAATGCAATAAAAACAAAGTACATTTAATTTTTAATAAGTTACCTTACAATAATTTTAGAAAACCCGAAACAGTAATATAATTTACTACTTGCAATTTAAACACAATATTTGACCCACTATGTCATGTAGGTACTTGCTAGCGCATCATTCTGCGAATGTCAAAATTCCACGCTAAAACTGTCGGGCAATATTAATACTACATATATTCTTACCAGCGGTGATGTTTTTTTTTGTGCAGTTTTCTTATAAAAGCGCCATCTTTGATTTACACAGCTTAATTTTGCAAACAAATAGTTACCTTTTTGAGCGATTTTTTAATTTTTTTAAATGTTCTGCGTTAGTTATTACAACCACTGTGTAATCAAACAAATGTTCCACGAATCCGTTAATTTAAACTCAAAATTGAGATTTTTTAAATTTTTTTCTTCACTATGGTTTCCCCCCTTCAAAAGAAAAGGGGTGGTTTTCGGATATGACTGTGTTTATTTTCAAATGCCCACAAATACCGCCCTTTGAATGAGTGCCGCCCGGGGCGGACCGCCCCCTCCGCCCCCCCTAGCTACGCCACTGCCAGTTACATCAATTCCATGTCAATGTTGGTTCATTTCTGTTGGTTATATTGTCAATTAGACCCGCACATCACTTGAGCCAATTAATGTCAACACACTTTTGCGTAGTTGGTGAAAAGTTGATATATGAAGAAGACATTCCAGTGTTATTTAGATTTTTATCAGAACGTTAAATAAGTGTTACTTATGACGTCATAAATTAAATTTTTTGGCTTAAATCGAAATTAACGATTAATTAATCGTTAATTTTTCAAAAGTTAACAATTAAATTTAAATTAATCGTTTACAGCCCTAGTATTTACCCAAAAATCTGTTTTTAGTAAAATTTTCGACGCCCCCCTGAAATTCTCCTCGCCTCCCCCCCCACGCAGACAAAGCTAAATCCGCTACTGGTATATGTGTTATATTTGTTAGTGTGTGTGTCTATCAATGTTTATCTTTTTCTGTGTAACTGTGACGGTCTGTCTGTGTGCGTGTGTGTATGTGTGTCTGCTTACTTGTGTTTGTGTGTGTTTTTTCTAGATTTGTCTTTGCTGTTTACTTACATAAAGAAAATTCAATGTTGAACATCGCGCATGAAAACACTGTGTATACATGAAACTGTCTACGTAAGAAATTACTTTTGATAATGTTTACAGCTAGCATTTAAAAAGATAACATGCCCATTACATCATAAGATTGTCTTTAGATATCATTTATTCCACATAATGTTCAACTATTATCTGTAAATATTTATTAAATCAACATTTCTAGCACCATAATTGTTTTTATGCCGTTCAGCTCTCATTGATTAAACAAAAACAAACAAACAACTGTTTTGAAGAATATCCCCTTCACAGAACCTAATTATCAGTAAACTTATTTAAATTAAGTTGTATTAGGAAAATTTAATTATTTTTAGAAATATTTCAGAATTTTCATTTTTTTTTTCATAAGAATCTGTATAAGTCTACGTCTTTATCATAACATTTTTATAATCATTAACAAAAGTTATTTTATAATTATTGTTTTTATGTTTTTTATGGACAAAGTGAATATTTATATCACAAGTTATTGAAATGCACCACATCTTATATATCTTGAAAAATAAATTATTTATGTGATAAAATTTCCACGCAGTAATCTGGCGCCATTGAGCCACGCCTGTAGACATGAGGTTTTCAAAAAATCAATTTGAAAACAAAAATGTCTTCGTATTTTCCCGTTGGCTAAAAATAGGTCCAATCATGGCAGCCGCGAGACGTGTTAATAGGCATCCGTAAATTACTCACGCTATACGCGATAGATTGGTTTCTTATTCTAAGGGGAAAAAAGGAACTATAAATTAGGAGGCAAAAAATATTATTAAAATAAAAAGTAAATTTCAAATCATTTTTGAAAATAAATAATGCGCCCAAGAATGTAAGATTCTTCATCATTTTTTAAATGTCGAAATCTCAATTTTCTAGATTTTGTGTGTATGTTTGTGTGTTTTCGTTATATATTTTTTTCATTTTATTATTTAAAAAAAAATATTTATTATTTTTTTTAAATATGTCTATAATATATTGATATTGCTTTTGCAGCTTAACCTAATTTAAATATTACACTGTTAAAATGAATTTACGCAGCACAATTTATATTTTTATATTTATTTTAAAAAAGAAAAAAAAAAAAGCAGACTTCCTTTGAAACAATATTTTTTCTCCCTTTATTTATGTATTAATTTTTTGTCATAAAAATTTAGTTTATTATGCATACAACATTGGCCTTACCGTTTATATCAAACGCTGTAATAAAAATTAAGCTTCAAAACTGTCACCGGAGGTGACTTAATAATATCCGGCTTGACAGACCGCACACGTTAGTACACATGGACTCACACTTTATACGGCAAATCTCTATTCCCATAACGAGCATGGTGGCGAGGGGAGGAAAGCGTGAACAGAATAACTCGGTGATCAATGACCATTAACACCAGGTGAGGGTGGGTGAGTGGTGTCGGTCTGCTGTGACGCCCCGGTGTCATTGTCGGTAGGGTCGTGTCAGTAAGTTATAAATAATTGAAGGAACAACTGCAAAAGAACAATGATAATTAATCACGTGTCTTTAAAATTTGATATATTATTTGCTTTCGCATGATCGCCTCCATGACACTGGCATGCAAGATAGAGATGTCACAATCCTGTGTTTTCGTTGTCATAGAGATCCAATACTAGGCATAGATTTTGTACGCAGACCGAGAATATTACAGACACATATAAAGTAATCGTTTGGTTGATTTGTTAATATACGCTCACGGGCTAGTGTATTTTGTCACATCAGGCGTCATAATTCCTCAGGGCTAGTAGAAATTTTTACAGACACACACTGTTCACTGATTGTCACAGAAACAATAGGCATAAAGTACGTCACGGTCTAGAGGGGGGAGGGGGGTGTAAGAAAATATGACAGTTTGTTACGGGGGTAGGGGGTATCCTGCCATGTGTGATGTTACTGTGTTTTATATTAGATTTTAATTATTTTATGAATATATATGAATTTTAAAAAATATGTTGTTTGAAAGTGTGACGCACTTTTAGGAAAAGTGGGTGGGGGGCAGATTTTTGACACTTTGTGACCGGGGGGATTTTAAAATGCTTAAAATTTGCATGATGTACATTATGAATGCCCCATAGAAAAGTTTTATAGGAATCCAGGGTTTTGGGATAGGTTCTTTCGAGGTGTACAAGTACTGAATCATCCCTCTAGGAATAAAACCATCACGGATCTATATGCTCGTAATAATGAACATAAGCTACTGAATAAATCTAAGCGCCTTACAGACTTCTGTAGAATGACAATACGTAGTCGTTAGTACGTCAAATTAGGCTAATGAATTTTGTATGATGATTTGATTTTGAAAACCAATGCTGCACGATGATTGGCCAAGTGATGGATGTTGTTGATAGAGTTCATCTCTGATTGGTTAGGGGATTCGCGACTTAAGCAGACAACAAAGATGAACCATTGAGGGAGGAGAACGGTTCCTGGGTGATGGGGCTGCACCACTGTTGGGAGTGGGTGTGTTGGGGGCGTCATTTATTTTACACAACTAGATATAATGAAAAATTGCTCTGTAAAATATTTGAAAGTGTGTGTGTGTTTGTGGAGGGTGCATGGAAAAAGGGTGGGGTTGAATTACGGTATAACTTTTAAAGTACTAGTACTACTATTGAATTCCTAACTTATGATGTAATACCTTATGATATTTCGAGTATCCTTTTGTTTTTTCTGTCTTATGTTCTGTTTTTAACTAAGATTTTATTTTAAGTTATTGTATACATCATCTCAATATGGCAACCAATATGCATCTGAAACGTCTCAATTTTTTTATGAAAGTCCCAAAATCCCTTCCAAACCCACTGACTAAAAGTCTTCCTAAAAAGGACTTTTGACTCAACACTCTTGTATCTCCATTTCCCGAATAGCTCTGTAAGACAAACTCTCCATATCCCTCATCTTTCCAAGTCTCCCTAAAACTCATTGTCCAATCATCATCCTTCTAAACTCCCCTAATCACTTCAACCATTTTCATAAACTCCTTCCCCAGCCCTCTAGTTCCTACCCAGAGGCGTAGCAATGATTAGGCATGGGATCAGTTGCCTATTGGATGCCGAAGTCTAATCATTCACTTTATTCAAATTAAGTATTTTCTACCTTTTGTATTATTCTGTATCCATTTGTCAAGGAAGCCAAATGTAAATTAGTCATGGGCGCAGAAAACCAAGTTACTATTGTTAACCTACTCCCTATCCTCCTTAACCACTCTCCTTCACCAAACTACTTCCCCAACCTCATTCCCCAACATCCCCAAACCTCCTTTCCCAACGCCCTTTCCCAACATCCTTCCACATCCTCTTTCCCCAACCTCCTTCCCAATCCTTCTTCCTCAACCTTCTTTACCAACCCCTTCCCCAATCTCCTTCCCCAACCTCCTTCCTAAACCTCCTCTCCCAACGCCCTTCCTCCAACATCCTTCCCCATACGTCTTCCCCAACCTCCTTCTCCAACCTCCTTTCCCAACCTCCTTCCACAACCTCCTTCATCACCATCCTCATTCCCTAAACTCCTTCCCCAAGCTTCTTCTCCATCCTCCTTTCCCAACATCCTTCCACAACCACCTTCATCACCATTCTTATTCACCAACCTCTTTCCCCATCCTCCTTTGCCAACCTCCCCCAACTCTTTCACGAAGCTCCGTCTTCGCCTTCCCCTTAAACAAAAAAGTTATTGTGTTTATAATAACTCACTAATGAGCTCCTCCAGATATTTCAGCTCAGTCACTGTGACCCACTGATTTCATCATCCCAGCAGCTAGCACAGAACATAAAAGAGGGATTCTTTAACACTTATATTAACTTAGGTTTTTTAAAAAGAATAAATAAATAAATTACTTTCTGCAAGCTGTGGCTTCTCTTGAGGCATTAACACAATTGCTCGGCTCATTCCGGTGGTAAGGCACCCCCAATCTCGCTCCAATCTTAACACGCACTTTAAAGGGCGGGCAATTCCCCAACCAAAAAACCAAACATGTTCGCTTTACTTGTCAACCTCAGATTGTCTGTTTCCATTTCAACAAATTTTCTTGACGGCAGAAAATCCCAATTGACCCACTTCTCAAATGTCTATACACCGATTACAGCACATCTGCGGGTTTATTGACATGTGTCTAGTCAGGATTATTGAGTTACCAGGAGAAGGCACATAATTACAGCTAAAAATAATAATAACAGCGGCGATCCGTGAACTTTTCCAATATTCCCTTTTATTGTGTAGGAAATGTCGAAACAATAACTTTTTTATTTTCATGTATTAAGCCTACTCTATTCTGTAAATAGTATTAAACATTCATAATAATGTAAATATTACACGTTGCTTCTTCTAGTAACACGGCAATACTTTTTTTTTACAATATCTTATACCCTTAAACTCCATTTTTACACAGAAGTTTTAATTTTTGCTGGATACGACCCGATGTGTAGCATACGCCGCAGACTTGCTCTTAAATTGTGAAAAGAACGGGGAGTGGGACGAAGACAAAAAACGACACGAAGAATAATTAACAATGCGAGTGAACGTTGACGGATTTTTGGTCTCGAGATATGCGCCCTGCGGTTGTTACATTCCACTCCCACCCTGAACACCCTTGCTTGCAAGCCATAAACTGTGATTGGTCGACCACAGCGAATGTCATTTGTCATGCTTATTTTGCACACGTCTTGACCTTATCCTAATTTCTAGTGAAATAAATGTATAGATTTCTAAATAACCCTTTTTTGTCATTAGACGTCGTCTATTGGAACAAGTTTGAGTTAGCAACGACACATTGGTATATTGTGTGGCTAGCACAAAGCCCAGCTGCCATATTTCTCATCGAGCACCGATTCCGTTTATTTAAACTATTTAAACACCATCAGGACCCGCTAAATGGTCAAAAAGCAAAAACAAGATTGGAACCAAAGACCCATCTGATTTCTAGCCGAGTGCTCTGTCACTTCAGCAACCATGTATTACCTTATCTTAAAATTTCAAAATTGAAAAAAAAAACAACAATTTTTCATCAACTGTGCTACAACTTTTGTGTTTGCAAGTAGCAGCATTAACTTGGTGATCATAGACATAGCAACTTGTGTGTCTTGATCAAAGGCCAGATTTTTGCCAATCCTAAGGCAATCGTACATTTTTGACACTGTTTATCTATAAGAGGATACTTTAGTTCAAAAAATCATACATATATATTTAACTGTGAAATTGGTCTGGTTTTTTATTTAATTTTTTTTTATATCCTAATTTTTTTAAAAATGTGTTTTTTAAAAATTGGCTTCATCGTTTATATGCACGTTTATAACATGTCTAAATAGTAAATTTGTTTCCGATTGTCTTTATATATCCATTTTTCATTCTGTATATTTTTTCTAGATATATGAAAATATAATATATTTTCAACATAGACAGTCTTCTCAAGAAATCCCCTTAGTTCTTTCTCACAATTAATCTCATTAGTCTTCTCTCCAAATCCATCCCCATAGTCATTTCTCCCAACATACTTCTATAGCATTGACCCCCAACCCACCACCATAATTACTTCTCTCAAAATATCTGTATAGCACTGACCCCAGACCCCAAACCATCACCGTAAACACTTATCCCCACATATATCTCCATAGCACTGACCTAAAACCCATCACCATAATCACTTCTCCCAAAATATCTCTAAAGCACTGACCTTAAACCCATCACCATAGTCGCTTCTCACAACATATCTCTATAGCACCGACCCAAAACCCATATGTAGAGTCAATGTTCTTAACCCATCTTTGAGTCAATTCTCTCAACTAATTTCTTTATATCACTTTTCTAGCTTTGGATAATCCAACAGCTAGGTTTTTAGATAAGTTTATAAGTTTGATTATCTTTTTGTCTACTTGTTAGCTGAGGCAAGCTTTTCGCTGAAACGTTTCTTTTTATTGTGACGTCGAGTCAGTCCTAAACAAACCTTCTTTTAGTAAAATTATATTTCTATGCCACAGATCAACTTAGCTCTTCATCCAACCCATCACTATACACACTTCTCTAAATCCATCTTCTCTATCACTTCTCCCAATAAATCTCAACGGTCACTTACTTCTCTCGAAGATCTCCAACGCATATTTCTTTCCTTCACCCATCTCCCCATTGCTGACATACTATCATTAACCTTTACATCAGCAGGCATCGCATCTCACATATCTGTATATCAGGATCAGCACAACCCCACCCCTCCCACACACACACTGCTCAAACACAAGGCTCTCGATTTTCAACGTCTGTCACCAAACCGAACACACGTAAAACAAAACTAGTTGGCGCCAACGGGCCTGCGTCATGGACGTGAACACGCATGTATATTCATGCACATCCACTCCCACTCCCCACACGCCCGCTCACCCTACCTCCACCCAGCACCCTACGCCGGTCCAACTATTTCCCGTATTCATGCGTGTTTATAAACAGATTAGAACGGGCCTGGCCATTTGTCTTGGACTTGGCCCGCCGCAGATTATGATGAATCAGTGTTAAGATTCATCACCGTGGGGATCCGTTTTCGAGTCTCTGGATAAGGGCAATGACCTGGACGTCAAACATGCCGATCCACCCCCGCCCGACCATTCAGTTGACCTTAAAACTGACGTCATCAACTGTTCCGGAATGTCGGTGACCGTTGAAATGTGAGAAAGTTGTCTGAGAAGAAGTGTTACAAACCAAACCACCGCCACCTGATTTCAGTCACCGAAGTCTCACCGTGCTAAGCGGTTTTTAGAATCAGAATTAGTTTATTTTAAAGCATTTCCAAAAAATGCGGAAACAATCAGATAAGTAATTAGGTAGATAGATCATTGACAAGCGTATACGCAGCCAAGCACAAACGTATCCATTGAGATATAATACAGTATTTAAGCGGAGCAGAAGCCAACTTTATCTAGCAAAGCACAAAAGTATTTAAAGAGAAAAGTAGCAAAATTCACAACTTTCTAAGCAGATTACTAAATAATCAGATACGTATAGCCAAACAGATAAGAATCAAACAGAGAAGTGACATTACACTTTGATTTATTATTATTATTATTATTATTATTATTTTTGGAAGCCGTAAATAATTTTCTTCTATCAATGACAACTACGGTGAAATCGTCGGCCAAGAGTATACGTGAACCCATGAACTGAAATGCGGTAACATACATTTGTCTTCAGTCCCCTTCGGCTAAAGCAGTTTAAAATAAATGTAAAAATAACAAAAGATAAATCACATGACTTCTATATGTGGATGTGGTGCTGTGCTGAAATTGCACTCAGAACAATGATTGCTTGTTCAAGTCATCCCAATTGCTGGAAGAAGTTGCTCATATGCGCCGAAAATGATTCAGGGATGTTTTAAGGTATAATACAATTTTATAATATTTTAAAAAATGTAATATAATACAATGTTCTTAATTATTGCCTTACCTTATTATTATTTATTTATTTATTATTAATTTTTTTGGATTATTTATTCCATTTCTACTTTTAGCATTTCATTGCAAAATATAGGATATAATATCGCATTATATATGATATTATATTACATTATATTATATTATATTAATATATTATATTCAATTATTATATTATATTATATTATATTATATTATATTATATTATATTATATTATATTATATTATATTATATTNGTCCGTCTGTCATCACCCTAGATCTCAGCAACCATAAGTCCTAGACCCATGATGTATATATGTTTTTTGTATGTCCTGACCTGCCATTTGTGCATCAACACCCAGTTACTCGATCCGTTAAAAAACCCCGTTAAAACTACCAAAAAACATTGCGAATCGAGAGATAACACTGGCGCAGGCAACGGCCGCCATTGCCGGAAGTCGAATACATCGTTTTTCAAGCATTGAAGAGTTAAAGTTATTGGTTAGTGGTGCGAAAGCGTGCAAAAGAATTAGGTTTTTTTTTGTTGACGTCATTAGAATATGTGTAAAAGTTTAGAGAGTTTTACGTCATCATTTGTGGTGACTTCAATCAAGATCTTAGCGGCCCAGGGGCAGAAATTGAAAACTTTTTCGAAACAAGCTTCAACATTCAACTACTTTAAACAAGATTGGCAACCACGATCTATCAAACAACAATTGATGGAGTATTTGGGCGATTAGCTGATTACAATTTAGAAAGTTTCATTTATGAGTCCTATTTCAGTGACCACAAACCACTTGTAGTTAGATTAAAGAGAAAATAAAAAATTTTAAAATGTAAAGAAATGACTTTTAAATAATTTTTTTTCAGGTATATTCATTACACAAGAAAATTCATAAAAATATGTCTAAAATCTAAACAAAATTACTGATAACTACATAATGCTGTTATCTAACATAAGTACTGATACATAATACGAAAATGCGCTAACACGTCCTGAGTCCAAAAAGGGACCAGGCTTAACATGATTTTTTGTTTGTTTGTTTGTTGTTGTTGTTTTTTTTTGTTGTTGTTGTTTTTTTGTTTTTTTTAAAGAACATTTTATTGAGTTTTCAGAAGTATATTTTCAAAAAATCACAAATCGGAAATGAATTATAACATTTTTGAGTGATCCTGGCCATTTCATTCACAATAAACTCCTAGCTGCTATACGATTCCTTGTGTTATCATCTCAAACTAATCCTACATCGTTCAGAAGTTCAGACGCTCCATCTATACAGAGTATTATTGCGTATGACGTACTAACATTTAAAAAGTAGTTCCGAATCATCAGCGTTGGTGCAAGGCGTGATATTCCCTATGAGTCATGTTCTCAGTTTTTTTCTGTAGGAGAGAGCACCACGTGGAATGATACGTTTTGTCAATCTCCCCAAAACCGTTGGAAAAAACAAAAACAAAAGAAACATCCTAGAAAGCTGTAATCAATAACATGTCCAAAAAATATCTTCATATGTCAACTTAAGTTAAAATGTCCCCACCAAGACATCAATAAAATATGCCAATAACTAATCCTCAAACATCAGAAGATTATTTACGCACCAATAAAAATTTTCCGTAACTTTATACGGGCAAAGTTTTTGAATGGTGAAACTCTGAATATCTGAATAATTTTCAACATTACTACTTATATAGTTAGCTTCTGCCTTCAGTCGTCCAGAATTCTCCCTTTCCAGATTCTATTTTCTCTTCCCTCCAACCCCCACACCCCTGCCTTATGACTCACCATCCTCCCCCACCCTTTTCATTCCCTCTGTTCAGCCATTCATGTTTAAATGACTCATCAATCATTTCAAACAATGTCTGCCCCCCCCCCACACTTTTGTCCACGGCTCATTTGCCCGTGAGATGACGCGGCTCATCGTCCAATCACCAATTTCTATAACAGTATATCCGACAATCTATACCGTTTCCACATTCCTCTCCCGAATTTACATCTCTGCCCCACCCACAACCTTCACATTAGAAAAAAAAAACTAACTTTTTTCTTCATTTTGTTTTTATTTCTTCTAGTCCCAATTCATGACATGCAAAAATCCGCATTCCTCAGATTGTCTGCCTGCATGTAATGTTCGTGTCTGTTAATCGTCCACATTTTTGTATCGTATCTTATCAACGTTCACATTTCGCCAATCATTTTTTGCCTCCGTATGAGAATGAAAAATATATTCTGGACTGCAAATGAAGTTATTGCAGAAAATAATGAATAGATGCGAATTTTTAACAAGTTCTTGTCGTCTTCATTTCTTGAATTGTTTTACAAAGGCACGCAAGAGTTGTAATGTCATTTGCACATCACGTTTTGCGCATTTTCTCGCTAGCACCCCATCCTATATTTTGTCCCAGAAGACTCAAAGAAGACATCATTGAACACTAACCAAGTTCATGTGTACTTTAATAATGAGGCCGTTCTTCTTGTCATGTTAACAGCGAAAACAGAGAATCAATCACTAGGACAAAATTCAGTGATAAATTCTATGTAACAAAAGTCACTTTTCTTAACGGTCTTCAATGGCGATTTATTCCTACAGACTCCTATAGCAAATCAAAAGCGAGAAAAATTCATATTCGATTACATATTGAAAATAATTACGCGGACTTTCAAATCGAGTTATTTTTGGTGCAGTATTTTTGTCAGTATTCAGTACCGGGTTTCCATCTTGAAGTTTGTCACTCCTGCTAATCACTGCTGTTACTCCTAGACGATATGCCGCCGAAAAAAAGTGTCATAAATGACATTGTATAGCTATATTCTATTCGTCTATAAAGAGCAAGAATATCTTAACTGATAAAATACACCGAAATTTTCTTGTGTAATATTATTTTACATCTTTGAGTCATAAACGATATGTTTAAGTTAGTCTAACCTAAAAAAACAGGACTCGAAAAGTTCAGCGCTTTAGGTGGAAATTATTAAGTCTAAGGAATATACTAAATGAAAAACAAGTTGAAACCCTAGATACATGATTCTCAAAGTGGGTGGAATGCTAAAAAAGTTTGGGAACCATTGCCCTAGATCATGAAATATAGGAAATTAATTCTTATAACTTTTTTAATAACAGAGACATCATGATAACCTAACTCAAAACTATTGCAAAATCATGTTTAACATTCTTTACCTCCAGAGACACTGGCTATAAAAACGGTATAATCAACATCAACTTACCTCTCATTTTAAAAAAGACTTATAGAGAAGATTATTGCGTTCAGAAGGTTATAACGTTTCAACAAAGAAATTGTATTGCTATTTGCTTGTTCATTCACTCACCACACATTAAAATATTGCTACAAATAGTGTGAAGTAATCAGAGCCCACTGTATGAGCGAACCGAAGGCCTAACCATGGCATACATATTGGATTTTTAGTAACAATGTGAGTTAATAGAAATTTATTTTTTTTTAAAATATACTTTAACAACGATTTTCTTTAATTCAAACTTTACATCGCTTGGTCTTTGACCAGCAGACACTGACCGATTGGAAAGTTACAACAACATCCATTAGATCCAAGCAGACAAAATTTTCCACATAACATATGTGGTGAAGTAAGTCTTCTAATGTTACGTGTGTCATATTCCGGCAAATCCGGCATCCTTCAGTCTCGCGAGACGATGGTGCATCACCGTTGGGTTGGGTTGCATTTCCTCGAGTGACTGTGCAGTCCTATCCTTGAGTGACAGTCTTTGCCACAGTTTTTACACACGAGTTCTGTGCTTCCAAATGTTTTGGCCTTTCTCCTAGCTCTTCTGTCTGCAGCCTCCTCCATTCTTCGCTCCTCGGCTACTATGACGCCCTCTTTGACAACTGTGCGCCACGTAGATCGGTCTTCTGCCTTACACTCCCAGTCACTTGTATGTATTTTGGCTGCTTTCATGTCCCTTTGACAGACATCTTTGAATCGCAAGCGTGGGCGACCTGTTTTCCTCTTTCCTGAAGCAAGTTCACCATATAGGAGGTCCTTCGGGATGCGGCAGGGGCTCATTCTTTTGACATGTCCTAGCCACCTCAGGCGTCTTTCACTAAGAATTGAGAACATGCTTTGGGTATTGGCACGCGTTAGTACCTCACTATTAGGCACTTTTTCTTGCCATTTAATACCAAGGATGCGGCGCAAGCATCTCAAATGGAAGCTGTTAAGCTTACGCTCTTGTGATGTATAAGTGGTCCATGTCTCGCTCCCATATAGTAGTGTACTGATGACACAGGCTCGATAGACGCACAGTTTGGTTTTCTCCGTTAGCTTGGTGTTTTGCCAGACCCGCTTATTTAGTTTAGCCATTGTTGCGGCTGCCTTGCCAATTCTGCTGTTTATTTCTTCTTCAATGGACAGTGTATTGGAGACCTTGGATCCCAAGTAGGTGAAGCTGTCCACAACCTCCAAGTTTTCATTATCGATATTTATGGTAGGAGGAGGTCGAGTGTCTTGGGCCATGATGTTTGTCTTTTTCAAGCTGATTTGCAGACCAAATTCTTTGCAGGCATTGGAGAAGCTTGACACGAGTTGTTGCAAACCAGATTCTGTATGTGCTGTTAGTGCCGCATCATCCGCAAATAGTAGCTCTCGAATTAGGACATCCGTCGTTTTGGTCTTGGCTCGGAGGCGGGCAGTGTTGAAAAGTCCTCCATCAGCTCTGGTATGTAACCAGATTCCCTCACTGCTATCCTTGAATGCGTATCGAAGAAGTACAGAGAAGAATATTGCGAAGAGTGTTGGTGCGAGTACACAACCTTGTTTAACTCCGCTGCTGACAGGGAAGGCCTCTGACTTAGCTCCATCGAACTGTACTGTGCCAAGCATATTTTCATGGAACTGTCTGATGATGGCAAGTAGGTGAGGGGGACATCCAATTTTTGCCAGTATTTGGAATAGCCCGTTGCGACTGACTAAGTCGAAGGCTTTTGTAAGGTCCACAAATGCAATGTATAGTGGCATCTGCTGCTCTCTGCATTTTTCCTGGAGCTGTCGTATGGAGAACACCATGTCTATGGTAGACCGACCGGACCGGAAACCACACTGAGATTCTGGATAGACGCGGGATGCTAGGCTTTGTAAACGTTTTAGTATAACGCGGGCAAAGGTCTTTCCTACAATACTAAGGAGTGAAATGCCGCGATAATTATTGCAATCACTCCTATCACCTTTGTTTTTATATAGTGTCACTATATTTGCATCCTTTAGGTCTTGGGGGATGTAGCCCTGTTCCCAGCAGAGGGACAGAATCTCGTGCAATGGTTGGAGTAAAGCTGTCTTGCCACTCTTTAGAACCTCTGGTGGTATTCCATCATTCCCAGGCGCTTTTCCACAAGCTAGACTGTCAATTGCTTTGCTCAGCTCTTCCTGTGTGGGCACGACATCAAGTTCTTCCATGAGTGGCATATCTGGGATGTCATCTAGAGCGGTGCTGGAGACTGTGGTAACTGTTGAATACAATTCCAGATAATGCTCAACCCACCGTTTTAGCTGTGCTGCCTGGTCTTGAATAATTTCTCCATTTTTGGACTTTAGGGGAGCAGCTTTTGACGTCAAGGGGCCCGTTGCCTTTTTGATGTTTTCGTACATGACTTTTGCATTGCCCATGTCTGCAGCTGATTGTATACTGGAACAGAGCTTAAGCCAGTAGGTATTGACACATTTACGTGCAACCTTTTGGGCAAGTGACTTAGCTGTTTTTAAAGCATGCAAATTGTCAGGTGTAGGCTTTTCCTTGTAAGCCATAAGAGCTTTCCTTTTTGCTTCAGTGACGGGTTTCATCTCGTCCCAATGTTCATCAAACCAGTCCGTGTTTTTGTGAGATTTTTTGCCAAAGGCTTGTATTGCGGATGTATAGATTGTGTCTCTCAGTTGCGTCCATTTGGAGTCAATGGTGACGCATGGGGACATCTTTGAGAGACTTTCCTTCACCTTGTCTTTGAACAGCTGCGCTATCGCAGGGTCTTTCATGCAGGAGGTATTGATGCGTGGACTTCCCTTTTTCTTTGTGTGGTACGAGTTTTTCCTCATTATTCGTACTTTGCTGGCGACAAGGGAATGATCCGTGTCACAGTCGGCACTGTGATAGCTGCGAGTGAGTAGGACGCTAGCTAGTTGTGCACGCCTGGTGATAATGAGGTCCAGCTGGTGCCATTGGTGGGATCGAGGGTGTCTCCAAGATACTTGATGTATATCCTTGCACTTGAAGAAAGTGTTGGTCACACACAAGCCTCGTGAGCAGCACAATTCCAGAAGCCTTTGTCCATTTTCATTTAACTTTCCTCTTCCAAATAGTCCAAGGCAGGTGGGCCAGGCTTCGTGGTCGCTCCCCACTCTAGCATTGAAATCTCCTAGGAGATAGATTGCCTCGTCTTTGTGGATGCCGGCTATTGCCTGGTCTAACGCTCCATAGAACTGGTCCTTCTCTTCCGGAGTTGAATAGAGTGTTGGGGCATACACACTAAGAATGTTTGCTGGGCCCGCAGTTGTTCTGAGTCTTAGAGTGAGGATCCTCTCCGTGCCTGATGACGGTGGTTCAATGGATGGTAGAAGAGTGTTTTTAACAGCGAAACCCACACCATGCTGTCTAGGTTCGTCTTTCGGTCTGCCTTGCCAGAAGAAGGTGTAATTGGCCTCTTTGAGTGAACCGTTGTCTGGGAGCCTGGTCTCCTGAAGGCATGCTATGTCAATCTTTAGCCTTTTAAGTTCTCTATCGATTATTCCTGTCTTCCGTGTGTCGTTTATGGACTGCAGATCATCAGTGATGCCGGGACACATAGTCCTCACGTTCCAGCTAGCGATTCGAAGAGCTGGGGTCTTCTTTTTCTTTTTTGTATTTCTTGGTGCAGGGCTTAGTGGCCCACTTGTTGAGTGGTACTCTAATCTCCACGCACCCAGTGGAGAAGGCAGGCCATGACGGGATAGCACCTATTTGACTGGGGGCTGCCCAGTTTGAGGCGGGCGGTAGCTGTCCAGTGAGACATTGGTAGTCTCTCCCACCGTCGGAAGCAGCCCCTGGCGCCTAGCTCTACGTCAATTGAGCTTTGGCTTATAACCGGTAACTGCTGCTTCCCGTGTTTTGTCGACACCTTGCGGCGACGCTGGAGTGTCCTCTCCAGAGGTGATGCAAGCCTGGGCGGGTATTATGGAGAATTAGCTGCTGCCCATACAGCATATCCCCCCTCTCCACGTCAATGGTGTAACCAAGGGAACGACTTGCGTCGATGCAGCTTGGCTGCCATTGGCGTCGCAGGAGCTGCCGGTATGTACATAAGTCTTATGTATAGACCGCCTGTAGGTGCTCCAATTCCTGATTTTCTTTCAGGGTTTACTCCCTTAGCCTTTCCCGCAAGGCAGGTATAGCCGCAAGGCAGCGGAGGATTTGTATTCGGAGTTTCCTTCTCCTAGATGAACTACCAGCCAAGGTTTTAACGAGCATCATCTACCCGTAGGGGTGCCAGAACCGGGGTTTGAACCCGTGACCGATTTTTATTTTTATTTTAGAATTGTTTTTGTACCGCAGCGCACTAACACTTTGACCACCGCGCCCCC
>MUZC01004194.1:588436-605616 GCA_002072015.1 Radix auricularia | reverse complement strand
TATATATATTTATTTATTTATTTTTGTAATGAGCGCCAGTAAATTTTATCTTTAAAATGAATCGTTAAGTATTGAAAACACTGTTACGATAATGAATACTTTTCAGAAAGAAATCTAGTTCTTCAGACAGCAGACCGCATCATCACAAGATCAATGAAACATAACAGTTGCGTCACCAACTGTTGTGGAAACTATTCATGCGTTAACCTATCACCCCAGATGAGTGCCCCAATCCCGGATTGAAATTTACATTTTCCTTCTTTCATCTGAGTTGACATTGTATTTTACTTTAAGGAGCACCACTCACCAATGAGAATGTTTCTGTTGTTTTAGATCATATAGATTTCCTGTTTTTGGTGTGTCGTTTTTGCAAATTAACCCCCCCCCCCCCAACCCTCTTTTGGAATCGAACAAACTCAGACAAAACAAAAAAGACATCAAGCAGCCAAACAGAAACCAAATGCCAGATTAAAGCTTTAAAAATAAATCTGGCGTCCACAATAAAGACAAAGAAATGTTTTGATCATAATCAAGTCTACCATTTCATACCTAACCTTCCGTTCCGTTTGCAGCTTCCTTAAATACGTCTATTACATTTTGAACACATATTTTTTTACGAAAAGTATGAGTGGATATCTTGACATGATTTCTTTTTGTTCATGAACTATTAAAGTTGAATAAAATTTTAAAAGAGAACAAACTTGACTTTTTAATCGCAAAAATGATGACAAACAAATATGCTGCAACATCGCATCCATTTTGTCATTGTGTGGCATGAATATTAAATGACCTCGATATTTAAAAAAAAAAATAATCAAACATCCATTAATTTTAAAACTTTCGTTTACAAATACGGCTGCTTAATTTGTTTGGTCATCTGCTTGGCACACTTTTATTTGCAGACAGCAGCAACTCCTTATTCCCAGACATTCCTTCTTCCTGCCCCCACAAACCAGCTCTTTTTAGCTATTATAAAAGCACGCTTACTTGGGAAAATATGGTGCTTAATGGTAGTTGAATGTTACGCAAGCTTGCTGTTAGTGGCACAATGCCCTTTAGTGTGCCATCCATCATGTCTAGCGTCCATTTCCTTACCCACCCTTCCACCTTTATTTTTATCGCATAAAAGGCAGAAGATAGCAGCTATCTAATCAAAGATTGTTATATATCTCAATAATATTCCTTCAGCACCATCTTTGTTAATCCTGACTCCAATACATTTATATTATATATCTGTACTCATGGGAAGCCTTGCCAAACACACACACCCCTTTATTACCCCCCCCCACTCCCACTGTTGATTTGACCCCTTGTCCCAGGCACGTCCATACACTGACGACAGACGCAAACCTGGGGCCCGCCCCAAAAGTCTGGTATTCCGACATGATGGCGGTGAGGGTCTGGGGGGTAGAAGGGTATCAATACCGCAGACTTTCTGGTATGTCGTGGGATGGTACGTTTATAGAAGGGCTTATAGAATTTATTAACTATACAGTACGTTATTAACTCACGTTTTTAAGGGCACGATGAAGTAGTTTCTCCCATAAATCAAAATCTGTGCTAGAAAGGAAAAGGGGGGAGTTAAGGCCACTTTCTCTGGACGATGCGCACGTTTTTCGGTGTGCATATTGTAAATATTGGGCGGATTTTTCCCGTTTCCAGCTTTATTAATGAACGCTTGACCAATAATCAGGCAGACGATGGAAAGGCAAAATTAATAACGTTGCCAGAACGAGATAATGTATGTTTATACTTATTTCATGTTGACAACCCCCCCCCCCTTTTCACAAAAATACTAATAATTAAGAAACATTTCTGGCTTTCACTAAAAGAAAGTGTTTTTTTTTTTGTTTTTTTACAATTCCATCATCTTTTTTGTAGGGCTGTGGAGACTAACGATTAATTTCTCGATTAAGCGTTTAAAAAATTAACAGTTAAATTATTTTTAAAGATTAATAGACCTATAACGTAAGATTTATTGGAACTTAAAAAGTTTTAAAAAATAATAATAGATTTATATAATAAAATATTGCAGCCGATAAATTGTAAATTTAGTGAGGGCTACACAAAAATTTTGGTTCTAAACTATTGACGTACGGGATTGTTCAAAATGTTGATATGATAAAGTTTGCGTACCATAGTTTTAACACTTTGCCTACTTATAAATAAAACTAAATGAAAAGCGCATTACTAATGACAGCAATGTGCTCAAATATAGAAAATGACGTCAGATCTTCTGATTACAGCGTTAAAAAATATAGATGAAAGTTCCTAAATCCTATTAACCATCTACAATGGTGGAAACTTTATGAACACGATATCCGATAATATCATGCCCTTGCCAAAACCTTTTTTTTTTAATATGAGTTACCTCAGTTCCATGTGAATGATTGATCAGCTCGGCTGGTTATTTAGTCATTTACACCCGCTCATCACGTGAACCAAATAATGTTAACACAGTTGTCTTTTTGCGTAGTTGGTTAAACAATGACATACCAAGGAGACATTCCAGTGTTATTTAGATTTTCAAAAAAAGAACATTTAATAAATGTTGTTTCTGATATTATAAATTTAAATTTTTGGTTTTATTAGGAATCCACGATTAAATTTTTCAAAAGTTTATGATTGAATTTAAATAAATCGTTAACAGCTGAACTTATTTGAATATCAAACTTCCATTACGTATATTTCTATTTTGTTTTTAGAGTTCTGGAATTCAAACCTGATCTCCTACTCCTTGCTATCAAGAAATGCAAAACAAGCATAAACAAAAATCTTTTTTTTTTCTAAGGTCCACAACTATCTGGGTGGATATAGTGCCCACGTCTATTCCTAGAGCAACACCACCTTGTCGTACCACCGTCGAGTCAGATATTCACCATGCTATAGTTCCAGTGACGGCTGCTGGGCAAACTATAGAATTTAGACTTCAACCTCAGCAATTGATCACGTTTCCCCCCCCCCTGGCGGCCTGATAAAAGGGACCAGCCGAGATTGAGTCAGCGCCGATGTTATTTTTTTTTTGGACCGACTCTTTTGAAATATATTTTTTTTTCTAATCAAGGGAAGACGAAAAAAGAATAAAATAATTTCAAACACGATTCTCTTGCCTCCTCTGCCCACCCCTTCCTCCAACGGTTCAGTTTTTGTTTTGTTTTGTGTCTTTATCCATCTGCAGACCTCGTCCTAATAAAGGGTTTGTTTCTTATGTAATAAGGTCCTGGATCAGTGGGGTAAGATATGTATTAGGGTATTTAATCAATCAAAGCCCTGGTGCTAGCGAAGTGACGTATTGGATGTGTAGACAGTTAAAAACTGGGTCGGTTGTGGTGTCCATAGGAAATGTCAAATAGAAGTAGCAAGTTTTATATATATATATATATATATATAAATATATATTTACATTTATGTTTATTTATTTGTTTGTTTTGCTATCAAATTTCTAACTGGTGTTTTTTTATCACTCACTCTTTTGCTAACCCTCTATTTCTTTTTCACTCACTCCTCTTCTCTTTTCTTATCTCTCTTCTCTTCTCTTCTCTCTTTCTCTCTCTCTCTCTGTCTCTCTCTCCTCTGTTTCTCTCTCTGTCTCTGTTGCTCTCTCTTTTTTGTTGTGATTGTTGTTATTTTACTAATCATAATTAAAATTTAACCTGTTGTTTTCCACAGGTTTATAATATTGTGGTTGATTGTGATTAGACTCAGGTTTACGGAATACTTCCAACATGAAAAGAATAAATCACTTGAATGATTGTGTACCATTTCTTGATTTGTCTATAACTATAATCACAACTAATCATTTCTATTCAAAAATTACAAACATATTTTTTAAAATATATATTGAATTTTAAATTGTAATCTTAAACAATTGAAAAAACAACAACAAAACAATACAAAGTAGGATATAATGCGTATATTCGTACAATTCATTCAGCCCCACGTGGTATGGGCAGTATATTTAGATCGTCAAATATACATATTATATTTAAAGGCTTCACACAAAGTGGTCATGCAAATTTAAGAAATGGAAAAGATGAAATCTAACGTGACAACGTTTTAGAAATGACAAGGATTTCACAATGCGAATGTATGTCAAGGCCAATGATGTCGTCCGTGATGGTTATCGACACTTTTCAAGCTTGAAAACTCTTCAGATATCTGGAGTTAATAGTAAAATAGCACTTTTAAAATTAGAAAATTAAATGAAGATTTCATTGAGAAATTTTCAAAACCTGCTCGGTTTAAGTAATGCACGATGTTCCTCTTTCGCGAAACCAAGCATCGCAAAGAAGATTGACATCGCATGATGGAAAAAAAAAGTATCCTACAGTTAGCGAGTGACATTTGTGTTATGGTGTGAATTTCTACACTTATGCGAATACATATTTACGTAGCCAATTTAAATGAAATTTTCATTTCAATTATTAAAATTTTATTTTCACATATTCTATTGTTTAAAATCTTACTAAAAAGTTTCGCAGCTATATTTTGTATAAGACGAATGACAATAATATTTTATGATGCTGATTGTTGTTGTTGAGCCTTCTCTGCCATAAAAGGCATCCACAGATCATCGTCGACACGTGCGATTCCTCCAAGGGCTTTGGCCACCTACAAGAGACTTTCGGACATCTCTATCCTGGCCAGCCTCTCCATGATCTTCCAGTCATGGCCAATTCCCTTGATGTCTGACTCCAATTTTCGGCGCCACGTGTGTCATGGACGTCGCTTTTCGCTTTTCACTGGGGTTCCATTTCAGGGCTTCCCTTGTTATATTCCAAGCAGGTTTTCATAGTGTTTGACCAATCCATCTTCCTCAATAGGATTCTGCTTTATTTTCTGCCAAAGTTGCCGGTTTCTGAATCTATCCAGTAGGTGATTTCTTAGCAACCTTTTTAGACAACTGTTAATAAAGGACTAGATGCTGTTCAGGTTTAGGTCTTTTGTTCTCCGCGTCTTGTCTACATTATATAGCAGCACATGCTTCATTATCAATGGCGTTAATGATCCTTATTTTTATGCTACTGCTTATATTTCTGTAGACCAAAACATTCTGGAGTTGTGGGAAGGCTGCACTTGATAATTGCTTGTTAAAGTTAACTTTAAAAAAAATTGTGAGAAAAATATTACAATTGGCGTTATCAATACATTTTAATTCAAAATAAGAGCTGGTAGATATCTCACGCGTCATAATTAAGCCGCCGCTGAGGTACATTTCACAAAATGTCCAACGCAATGCCGTCATCCTTTGTTGACCCATGTTTACCGGTAACCAGACAAAACGACAAGGTTACAAAACGACAAGGTGACAAAACGACACGGTGACAAAACGACAAGGTGACAAAACGACAAGATGACAAAACGACTGACAAAACGACAAGGTGACAAAACGACAAGATGACAAAACGACTGACAAAACGACAAGGTGACGAAACGACAAGATGACAAAACGACTGACAAAACGACAAGGTGACAAAACGATAAGATGACAAAACGACTGACAAAACGACAAGGTGACAAAACGACAAGGTGACAAAACGACAAGATGACAAAACGACTGACAAAACGACAAGGTGACAAAACGACAAGATGACAAAACGACTGACAAAACGACAAGATGACAAAACGACTGACAAAACGACAAGATGACAAAACGACTGACAAAACGACAAGATGAAAAAACGACAAGGTTACAAAACGACAAGGTGACAAAACGACAAGGTGACAAAACGACAAGGTGACAAAACGACAAGGTGAAAAAACGACAAGGTGACAAAACGACTGACAAAACGACAAGGTGACAAAACGACAAGGTGACAAAACGACAAGATGACAAAACGACTGACAAAACGACAAGGTGACAAAACGACAAGGTGACAAAACGACTGACAAAGCGACAAGGTGACAAAACGACAACCTGAAAAAACAACAATGTAACAAAACGACAAGATGACAAAACGACCAGATGACAAAACGACAAGGTGACAAACGACAAGGTGACAAAACGACAAAGTGACAAAACGACAAGTTGACAAAACGACAAGGTGACAAAACCTTTGAGTTTTGTAATCACTTCGTTTTGTCTCCTTGTCATTTTGTCGTGGGGATTCCCGCCACCGCCATCACCCCACTGCCCCACTCATCTTGTCAAATTACAAGAGCCGTAACCTCAACTCACCATCAACGAAACGAATTACCCTGAGTTATCCATTACCTAGAAGATAATATTGTAACATAACGTGACTAATCACTGAGCAACATTTCGATACATTTTAGGCATTAACTATCTCCTCGCATTACTATACTGAACATTTGCCCGCCATGTGAATATTACACGACGAGACGACGAACAATTTCAAATCTATAAAGCCAGGCTTTGAAAAATTTCATTTAAAAAATGTAACATTGTCTACTCAGACATAAGACAACGCTGTTGACAGGTCGGGGTGCGGTGTCCCCAAGGATATACAGCACGCGGCAAGAGATATGGACAACCTTTCCTGAAAGCTTCTTAATCTTATCCCCCACCATCTCTCCCAACCCCACCCCCGAATCACAACCTTACATATTTTTATTACTTTGATCATATGACAGACGTCTCTTCGTCGCAGTGCTAAGAGGGCACAATAGTTTTTTTTGTTCTCATTGGCTCCACCAACAATTTAGTTTTGTTTTTTTACATTTTTATTTTTTTAATATATTTTTTTCAAGCCACTGAATAATTTAGAGCCGTCTCCATCGCTTCTGAGAAATCTGAAAGGCTTGGGTCATATTTGCTGCAATTTATCCAAAGCGAGACTTTTTATAAATCATCGCCGTGGCATCAGCGTTTTCACAGTGTGGCCAATCTAAGGGAGTTCACTGCGGTCAGAACCGCAATAGTTAAATATCTCAGAGCGTTAACAGAAATGTTCTCTCTGATGGTGTTGGTCCGTGTAAACAATTTTAACAAAAAAACTGAGTCCAACTTGCACATAATCCATTTTTGTGCGAGATGTTACCCCGACCCCATTCACACTGTTATCATAGTTTCTTTATAAAAGTTTGCTGCGTGGTAATTCTAAACTTGTATGCGGTGCCTGTCAGATACCTGCGTGGCCACTCAGTCACGCATCTCAAAGGGAACACTGGTTAACAGGTGTTTAAAAAATACTTTTTTTTAATATTTAAATTTCCTTCGTTTTTTTTTTTCGTTTTTAAATAAAAAAATTGTTAGTTGTTACAAATGTTTTAGATCTAAGTAAACAATATTAATCAGGGACTCCAAATCAGTTTCAATTACTCCCATAAATTAACAAAATTCTCTATACTGAATCTCTCACAGTTATTACACGGGCCGATAATCCTTCACAATTCATTTTCCCCAACAGGGATTACCGTTTTAAGTTAAAAACATATTAATTTCCCAAAGACCCTTCTTGTGGCTTCAGACCAGTCAATAGGGAAATTAAATGGTTTTGAGGCGTATGTGTGTGCGTGTGTGTGTGTATGTTTGAGCGTTTCTTGGTGTATGCGGGTAGTGTGTTTGGGGTGGCGAAGGAAGGGGGTGGGGAAAGTGGGAAGGTTACAGAGGGCCCATTCACTAAACAGAGGGCAAGAAAATTAAGCAGACAGGGGCAGACAAACACGTTTATAAAAACAATCTCGCTGAAGAGCGCCCAGGGGAGAAAACTCTATTCGCCGTGAAATCAGTAGCTCGCCACCCTTTTTATGCCTTAAAAAAGGTACTGGTGGTTGAGTTCATTAAAGTTTTTTTGTTTAGTGGCAACACCACATGGTCCTCACTAGTGTGAGGGGTTGCCTGAGTTGTTGGTGCAGGGCAGGAATATGTATTGCCGTGATGGCGAACCTTTGGCATGCGTGCCACAGGCGGCACGCAGAGCCTCATCAGCTGGCACGCAACGTAAGTGTTATCGTCTTATTCAAATAACTATGCTGACAGTTTGTGTTTGCACTTTGCCATATACATTTTGGTTTTAATTGAATTTTGGGCTCGAGGCCCCAAAACGGTTCGCTATCACTGATGTAGGGCATCATTTAGGAGGGGGGGCTGATTGGGAGTGGGTTGGAGTATTTACTAAGAAGGTCCTTGGAAATGACTTTATCTTAGGATTCGCATGCGGTGAATAGGAGAAGTGGTGGCTTCCTTATTATTTCTTTAGAATTATCTCTACTTACAATCTGAAATCTCCTTGCATTAATATATATATATATGTGTATATTCACAAATTTTTCCTAAATGGTAATAAAATATATTTACATCAAGACTTGCAAGATAAATATAAAATGTTCCCAAAAAATCTGAATATTTCTTTTTATACATATTTTTTTCTTCTTTGTATTCACCTTGTGTGTGTGTTTGTGTCCGATAACCTTGTACTCGTAAGGGGTTCTAATGTATTCATTAGAACTTTCTCGGGGCTTGGGAGACCTTGGCGGCGCCCATCTCCTCTCCACTTCAGCGGAGGATTTTTTTAAGCGATAGTCATTCATCATTCTTAATAAGACTCTGCGTGGGTTCGATCCCACGGCCCTTAGCTTGTGAGGCGAGAGCCCTGTTGACCTCGCTATCCATTCGCCTATATTCTCATTACATTGCAACAAAAACAAGTTAAATCTGTTGAGAGATCTAAACTGGTTTAAGATCTTTCACCATCAATCGTTTAAAATCCCCACAATGTCTGCTTCAGTTAACAGGTATATGATACTTTGAATGTGTCAAAATTGTTTGAAACTCGCTAGCTTCATTAAATAAGTAGTTTAAGGTCCAAGTAAATTTAGATAATGATAGCTACATTACTATTACTAGAAACGATCCACGGCGTAGCATACGAGGCAGACTTGCTCAAATATAGTGCAAAGAAAAGGTAGAAAGAATTTCCACGAATTACACGACGAAGAAACTAGGACAGTACGAGTGAACGCATTGTTGGTCTCGAGACACGCACACTGCGGTAAGCTACCTGCCCCCGCCCTAATCTTCACCACCATAGCCTTTCAACCATAAAAAGTGATAGGGTGACCCTAGCGCAGGTCATTTGTCACGCTTTTTATTACTCGTCCCGAGCCTGTTCAGGTGAACTATATAATAATATATATGTATATACAGAAATATGTAGAGGAACTTTGAATGATAATGAAATAAAGCAAATTTAGCTGCTCAGTTTTATTATTTTTATTTCATATTGTATATATTATTATTACTATTATTATTATTATTATTTACCTGCTCCCAAGGCCGACATGGTCTGAAAAGGGGTTATTATTATCTATATATATATAATTCTCCTCATGGTTCAACCATGCCGGACATCAAGCAAGCTGTCTAGCCCCTCAGACAGCACCTGGCAAGAAGAGTTAGTTCAGAAGGTTTGGGGGCGGGGGGTCATCGAAACCAACATTGAGTTTAATTTAGGTCAATAACTTTGTTCTTTCAGAACAACAGGATAGCATGTATTTCGCAGTGTAGTGGTTATTACATGCGTTTAACACGCAGAAGGTCGTAGGTTCAATCCCCAGCTAAGACATTTTTTTTTTAAATTTAAAAATGTTTGTGTTTGTGCCCGTTCATTTCACACTTTCTTTTCGAGCATGACTTGGCAACACGGCTGTAAGCTTTGTTTCTCGATATTGGAATAATAACTTCGTGCTCTCCGCTGTGCTCAGTGACAGAAACGTTGTCACACACTCTCCTCAACAATTACTTTCAAAAAATGAATACAGGTGAAATCATTAGTGCCTTATGCTACAACGGTGGTCGGCTAGTTATTGTTATTATTTTATTATTATTATTATTATACCCAATTTATAGTGAGATAAATAAAGAATGACAAAATTCTTAGAAAATGCAGGTCGACATTGTCTGAAAAGGGGTTATTATTATTATTTTTATTATTATTATCATTAGTATACCTCATTTATTGTGCGATAAATAAAGAAAATTAATTTTTTAGAAAACGCCGAATGAGATGATAGCCATCCAAACTATTGTTTATGAGTTTTGAGGTCTTTGTGTCTATATAAATGATTTGAATATTGCAAAATATTGTTACGTTGATTCTTCGCCTCCTGGGCTTCCCCCCGCAAATTCATGTTCTCGTTATATTCGGCTCCTGCCCCTTTACTGGTCATGTCCTAATCATTTCCATACTACGTCCACTCCCAACCCTTCCCTCGCTCTCCACGCAACTCACCGAAGTGTTTTGTTATGTCCACTGGTACTTCCGGTTATCCCAAGAGCGGCTGGTCTGACCGAGGTCCCCCGAACTTAGTGCGGCGTCGAGTGACTCCGGGCTGTCGGCCGTTGGGAGGGAACACTGACATATTTTCCTCATTACAGCGACGGGGTTGCGCCCCGTATTGACCTGCGCGATGACGTCATGTGGTTATGGCTCTTGGCGCCAAGACCAACGGTGACACTGGTGTAAGGATTATTACTAGAGCCGCTTAATCTCTTATTTCTCTTTATGTATTGTAATTTTTGTTGTTGTTGTTGTTTCTTGTTTTTGTTAGACTCATTGTTATTCATCTTTACAAATGTTTAATCTTTTTTCTAAATTAAGTTTTTTTTTAAAAAACAGAATTGTATCCAAATAATTATTTTTTTTTAAAAAAAAAACAAGATTTACTTGAACTGAAAATAAGTTTGTGCAGCGATAGAGTTTTGTCAAAATTATTGTATGAAAAAAACAGAGCACAATATTTTTAAAAACAAATATTTATGTCTGCAGAATAGAAAAGGCATCAATGATAATTTACCATTTTTATGGAAAACTCATAATCTTAAATATACTACGTTTGACGTTAATCCAATAAGAAAGCGTTACGTCAGTTTCTCATCAACCGTGAGATTTTGAGGGCAGACGAAAGGAAACAGAAAAATCATCTGTTGATGTAGAAGAAAAATAAATGTATCTATTACTATCATACAACTCGTCTTAACTACATAATAACTTGCAATAAAAGTGAGTGTTCAAACTCGGGATAAGACATAATGATAAATGATATAATATAAATAGTGTAAAAGTCATCAAACAGCTTTGCTACTAAAGCCATGCGTTAATTGTACAATAACCGTCAAGTGCATTCATTTATTTTTATCCAATTGCCAATTTTTATAGTTCTAGCTTATACGATTAATTTTAGTAATAACGTTATTAACAAATGCATATGAAAATGTAACATTACATTATGATAAAGTTTTTAAAAATTAATAAATTATAATTAACAAATAATTATTACAAATAAATGAAAAATATAGCTATTAATTGATTGATTATTTATATTCATTTATTTTTTTTTCTCTTCCGTACAAATTCTATCTCTACAGTTGTTATTCAACATGTGTTATTTTATATTCGGCATAGATAACTGTTGGTTTTGTAGATATCACAGACGGGTTAGTTTTCTTAGGCTACTCACGAGTCTCTCGGTTGGGGGCAAGGGACGAGAACGGTGGGGAGTGTCAAACAGGAAGAAACAGACATCCCGGACCGGAAATCTCTCTGACGTATTCAGGCGTTTGGGGCAGGGAGGCGTTTGGGTACGGACAGTAAGGAAAATTTTCTGGCGCGGCTTTCGGCTCTGACAACAAAAGTTGTTTTGAAAAAAATAAAATAAAAGGAATTCCTGGAGATCTGATTCGTACAGGCTGCACAAACGACCACGTCGCCAGGAATGAATGTAAATTAATTTGTAGCTGTACGTTGATATTTTTCTTACCCCATATTGCCGATGACAGAAAATTGGTATTTTTTTTTTCTATAAACTGGCACAAAAAATTACGTCTATAAATTTTAAATAACAAAGATATTTTAAAATAATAATATTACAACTAATGGGTATCTTTCACCAAAAAACTTGCTTTCATGGAGTTCATTCCAAAACTCAATAAAGTATTTAAAAAAATATCTATTTATATATACTTATAGAGAAAAAAAAATTCTGAAACACAGAGATTTTCAACTAAAGAGCCAATAGTCGTGAAGAATGCAAAGTAACCTTGATTATTTTCTCTGAACGCAATTATTTTATTAGTGGAGATAAGTTTTACGTTCAAATCTGCAAACGTTTAAGCAGGAGGGAGATTAAAAAACAAATTCACATCAATTAAGAAATAATAAGTACATCAATTATTGAAATAAAACGCTTTGAGCCTTCCAATCTGTTGACGTAGAAATAAGCAATAAAAATTTATGTAATGATGCTTGATTATAAACTCCGAATAGTAAGACATTGGAAAGAGATACATAATCAAATGATAATAGAGGTTTACTTGCTTTTTGTTTTGATCTTTTATCCATCCCCTTAAAAACAAAGAACCATACATTAAAATTGTATGACAAAGAGACAGCAGACGCATGCATTCATCATAATAATGTATAAATATATTTTTTAAAAAAAATCTTTGCTCCATGAAATAAAACCAACCAACAACACAACAGGGATGCTAGTTCGACGCCAAGCCGCTTATCCTCCCATCCAACCGCCCTGAAATTTAATACGTCATTTTTCAACGCTGCTGGCTGAGCCCTCGCCTAATCCTCGGTGAATGTACATCCACATGACGAGTTAGATCCCTCCTGTATGTGACGCGCCTGCCCCTCATTTCGTCATTTTTCAATTTCGCGGGCGTTGGGAAGGGGGGGGGGGGAAATCAAAGAGAAAGTTAGGTTAAAAATAAACAATAATAAAAGCCAACGATTATTAGCTATAATTTTAGAAGCCCATGTTCTCGCGCGAGTCCTCGTGACTTTATTGATAGGCTTCCAGGAAATCTAACGGCCGGATATGCAGACATCTGCTTTGAGGTCACGGTGTCTTGTTTCTGCTCTCACGAGTGGTACCGCGATGCCGGCTCGGTCGAGACATCCGGCCAAGTCGTAAAGGGAAATACGATCCTAGTAAGCCAACCGCAATCTCCCCCTTTTATCCAGTTTCTCCCTTGGAGAGGTATAATAGCTTTGTTGTGGAATAAATAATATTTTTTCCTAACATAAGTGAATAAAAACTGATTCGTCCCAAAATAATAACTAGTTTCTAGTGGTGGGGAGAAGTAATTCTAATATCTTGAATGCCGATTGGGCCAGTTTATTGAGAGTAGCCTCAAAATATTTGTTGTTATTGTCTGGTGTCTTGCGACATTCAGTTTGCTCTCGAATTCCCATCGTTTTTGTGAACTGCTCAACAGAGGTTCTCAAAATACGAACATAAGAAACAATAGCTAAAATTATGAATTTTTTTTTTTAATACGAACATAAGAAACAATAGCTAAAATTATGAATTTTTTTTTTAATACGAACATAAGAAACAATAGCTAAAATTATGAATTTTTTTTTTTAATTTTTTTTTTTAAAATTTATTTTTTATAGTCCCATAACCTCTTTTTTTAGAGGTCGTAGGGGATTCTAATGTTTCCATTAGAACATTCTCGGGCTTAATAGACACTGGCGGCGCCCATCCCTCTCCAGGTCAGCGGAGGACTTTCTTAGCGTTAGTCATTTCTCAACATTTTTATAGTGGCTATTCGTGGGCTCGATCCCACGCCCCTCAGCTTGTGAGGCGAGCGCACTATTGACTTCGCTACCCAGCCGCACCTACTTTATAATAATTGGTTAATATATATTAGCTTTTTTGTCTTTTAATTACAAAAACAAAAACTTAACAGTATTAACCCTTTTTCAGTCATCAAGTACTAAAAGTCCCTATATTAAGGTTCTGATTAAGATAGCTGTTAACTTTGCTTAGTATGAAATTATTGCACAAGCTATTGATGCAGCACTAATTATGTTTTGTAATACATTTTTTATTTACCGCACACATCATTTAACTCAGTGTAAATCATGCCATGTACATTTTGTCTTTACCTCAAAGAAAATTAAAATCCGGAGTGAAAAAAAAATATCTGCAGCTTTACGAAATTTAAAAACGATTTTTATAATTATAAATTACTGTAGTAGTTCCTACAAAAACGTATAGCCTTGAATGTTTTTCTAGAGAATAGGAAACGTATTTTCACAAATAGATACGCTCGTTTTTACAAATCTTTATGTGCCGTCCTGAAAAACAAAAACTAAGATTGACATAACTGTCAGTAGTTTATTCAAAGTATACTTAAGATAGGTTCTTTCAAAAATAAACTGAGAATCATATTTGAGTTAGCCAGTTACTGTGTTGAGAGGCGTAGCAATGACTAAGCATTGGGGCAGTTGCCAATGGCGCCGAGGGGTAATCCTAAATTTACTCAAAGTTAGAATTTTCTTACCGTTTGGATTTTTAATAACAATTTCTCAAGGCCGCAAATAATAAATTATCCAAAGGCGCGGAAAACCCAGTGACTGTGATGTGCCAGTCAGACTTTCTAGATCAATGAAAAGATCTAATAGAGCTAAAAGCGCGTTTGGTAGGTAATAGTGTTATTACTTCAGATGTTATTTATATTTCTATATTTAAAAAGTCATGTATTAACCCTCTATTTCTTTTTTTTTTTAAATAAGCGTCGCGTCCTATAGACAGGGGTGAATGGGGTGGGAAGACGATCTAATCTAGATATTTATGAAAGTGCTTCAATGAAAATTAATATTTTAAAAAGTTTCTTTAGTAAAAGTAAGACTAACGCCGTGTAGCGTAATGGGTCATTTTATTTTTAAGTGGCCATGCTTAATGAGTTGTTTTCAGCATGTGCAGCAACTACAGTACAAAAGCCAGAATCATCTTCTCCTTAATCAGGGTTCATGTAAATGAATCCACCCCCGTCCACCCCAAACTTTACTTCCATCCGAATTTTTAAAAAAAGAAATAATTAAATTTGATTTTCCAACATGCATTGCATAAAATCTATCAAAAACCCAATTATCCACCCCACCCCAACCACCACCGTTTTTTACCACTTAAAGCTCCTATTTCCTATCGCGTTTCGACAAAATGCCAGTATCTGCCATCTTACGAAACGCGGACGATAAGACGCAACAGGCGTTTGGCCGACATCTCTCAATTAGGCTCTTGTTTAAATGTCCACACGATAATCAGTTTCCGATTTTCATGCTCGCCGGGGACGAAAACAACGACCGACTCGCGAGGGTAAAAACAAATCTGATACGAGGGCGGGGGGACAAGTTGACGGGGGGGGGATATAATCTGCGCTGGGTGGAGTGGATAACATCCAGGCAACTAATGGATATTAATAATTTGTTTGTCTACCTCTAAGGTCACATGCTCACCGGGTGCAGCTCGCAATTGGTTTGAGATAAGAGAAGTCGAAGACGATGAATGTTTTGAGAATAAACATAAGAAAAATAGTTACGAGGAAAGAAATGGAATTCTTTGGTGGGTTTGAGATTAAACGGAGAAAAGTGTAAAAGAATATATATATATATAAAGTTGAAGGATTGTAGTTGGAATACAGCTTGATTTTTGACTATAGAGTAGTAAAACGTTCTAAGATAATGGAAATATACTCATGGAATTAACACGTCTTGAGCTCAGGAATATGCTCTGAGAATACGAACATGCTTTGGGAATTCCAAAAGGTTATAAAAATGTTTTATTTTCTCTATTTTTTGTTTGTTTTGTTTAAATGAACATTTTTGTTGGTTTGATCGTTTTAGTGAGTCTGCACGTAGAAAGATTTGTGTCATGAAATCTGAAAACAAATAATATGATGAACTTGATATAAAAAATTAATTGGAAGCAACAAAATAAAGTGGTGCATCGGTGTAAGTCTGTTTTAATTTAAGTCCAACATAGTATACAGTATACATCCTGTTTGGATGCGAAACATTTTCCACGGGGGTATTCACAATTTGCTTCGAATACGACTTGCGGGTTTTACGCAATTATGGCCGACCTCCTCCCTCCGCCCTCGTCTCGTGTCGTCACTAAAAGTTAGACCCCTTCAAACATGATGTCAAAAAGCTTGGCCCTCTAACCCCCCCCCCCCACCCCCACCAAAAAATGAGGGGGCCGAAATTATTATTTGAAAATTAGCATGTTTCAAACCATTTTTATTTACATATAAGTTTGTATTTAAAGTCAGGTTACATTCTATTATGTTTGAAAACGTCATGCAATTAATTGTAAGCAATAAAATTATGTCAGTGGAAATATTATTTAAGCTCGAGCTTTTTTAATGTGACGCAACATTACTCAAACTCCCCTCCCTTCGTCACACAATGCGCGACCCCCTCCCACCCCTCGGTGAGTGACGTCATTTATGGACAGCTCTTTTGAGTCAAAATGACACATTGTACATAGAACACTTGTAGGAATGACACCACGAGTTTCTCAAGTGTGTTATTACATAATGTTGCTGTCACACATTGAACGAGTCGCACAAAAAATATAAATCATCACATGATTTTGTCAAGTTTTCTTTCTCGTAAATTATGAGTAAATTCGCCTAATATGATTTCTAAAAAAGTTTATTTGAGGAGCCAGGCGACTACAATTATATTTAAGATCAGAAGGGAGTTATAAAAATAGCATTATGTAAAAGTTAAAATTGGCGTGTTGTTGGGGACTTCATTGCAGCGTACAGAACGGAGAGATTGACGATTTCTCTGATTGTGAAAAAACAAAGAATTTACTCATAAATAGGCTTATGTTTCGAAAGGGGTGAAGTCAATTATACAACAAAGATCAGGTACTTTAGAGACTGTTGAAAAATTGTTATCGATCTTGATAACAGGAAAACAGACAGAAAAAAAAATGTGTACGTTCGTTTTCTTATATATTTTTGAATTAAGCAGTTTACAAATATTTCATACAACCAAGTCAATAAATTTATGATATGTAAATCGCAATAATCATTTTCGATTTATTTCTTACAAGAAAAACACGTTTGTTACACCCAAAATATGGCTCAAGACAGTGGGTCAGGAACGGATTAAGGTCATATACCGAGGTTCCACTGCAATTTCGTGATTTCAAAACTCTGGTAATGAACTTAACCAGTTCATGACGACCTGTAGGTTATAGGATTAGTTTGGCCAGCTAATTAAAAATGATATCAAATGCGCATTCTAGAACCAGTCCTATTGCTTGATCATAGGGTAGTCAGAGATATGATATTTTCAGGTTGTGTCTGTTAGATGAATCGCAAGACCGGAGTTTCAGATGTTTAATGTTTTGAATGTACTCAATAGTAAGATAAGGTGTTTTTTTTTTTTTTTTTTTTTTTTTTT
>MUZC01004194.1:542370-584635 GCA_002072015.1 Radix auricularia | reverse complement strand
CCCCCCCCCCCACAACATAAATTTTGGAGCAAGAAATGTGAGCAGTTCTTTATGTGAAGTAGATATTATATGACTCAGAGTCTCATTCGAAATGTATTCTTTTATTATAAAAAATTTGGTTAGCGAACGAATTTTTTTTTTAAAAAATCTAAAAATGAACGTTTAAATCTCCTGGAAACGATGGTGGATGGGACACCTGGCAACGCTGGTGGATGGGACACCTGGCAACGCTGGTGGATGGGACACCTGGCAACGCTTGTGGATGGGAACCTGGCAACGATGGTGGATGGGACACCTGGCAACGATAGTGGATGGGACACCTGGCAACGATGGTGGATGGGACACCTGGCAACTCTGGTGGATGGGACACCTGTCAACTCTGGTGGATGGGTCACCTGGCAACTCTGGTGGATGGTTTAATGTGGTTTCCCGAATGCATAGGATCCGTGCCAACCTCTGCTGATGTGTCTCATGTATCCCCATGTCTCATACCCCAGCAACTCTTCCTGAGCACAGACCAGCATGATTTCCGTCGATTTTTGGAAGAGGACACCATGGATGCTCATCTAACTCCTTCGTTGCCACTGGTTCAATATTACATCATCCACATGTGGTATTTCCTTGGGTAATCAAATATCCTTGAGATCGGAGTTTTCTATCAAGACAACATCCAGATTGTCCAGCTCACGTAAAATCTCAGATATCGTGATTTCGTACTTACAAAATATGTGCCAATCTTCATTCATAAATCAAAACGATATATTAACTATTGAAACGATTAAAATGTCGCATCTCTTGTCGTTGAAATATATATAAATGTACATGTGTATATTTATATATGTATATGTCAACCTTTGGCTGTAAGCTTCCCACAATTTAACCACTGCACTTCAGGTTTCACGTCGCCTGCAGAGAAACATCTAGAATTGTCGTGCAAGTTACGAGAACCCGGGACATCAGCCGAAAGTGCGCTGAAAAAATCATCGCAAATCTGTTAAGCTTGAAAAATTGGGCCTGATGATGATATTCATTAGGATTGAGCATGTGATTTTACGTGTTATAGATGGAGAGATAACAAACAAAAAAAGGGAGGAAAAATAAACACATTTCGCCATCATTGTTATGAGGAGTTATCTCTTTAAAAAAACTAGTTCAGACACAAGAGAATTTTTAAAATTTTCTTTGCACACCCCAGTCCCACATTCATGCAGTTGAGTTGAAAGGCAGCGGGGATGTCTTCAAAGAAAGAATCAACAGAAACGATGAGGTCATCTCACACGGGGAGGATCATAACATAACACAATTTACCACTGTGTAAAGGGAAGGGGGCATACACGCGGAAAAAAATACTTTTAACATAGTATCCAAAACGTATTTTAACTAAAGGAACCATTTTAAAAATCACTTATATCTAGAGTAGGTTTTGAAAGTTTGAAAAATAGTGCGCATCACGTTATCAGTGTCATAGTTTTGAATATTTTTGTTGGGCGGGGCGAAAAACAATTTGTATTGGCTCTTCTAAGTTTTAGAACAAGAAATCCTACGAAGACGCCCCAGCTGGGCCCCCCTTTCTATCCCATCTTTCCCACGGCTCTGTTAGTGAATGACTTCCCTGTCTCTGCAAAGGTTACCCTGGTCGGTGCTTTAATTTCTCAAACAATTTAAGCAGGAAGAAAAATACTTTTCAAGTATAAGAATTTCTTTATTTGTATGTTCATTTGGCTAGATTTTTACAAATAAACGTAAAGGTCACTGTTAGATCTTTGTGGCAGTCTACAGAATAAACTTCATGATTATGCATCATTCTCTCTGAAAATGGTGAGAATCCCTGTGTGTACGACTCTAAGTTGTGAGAAAGGGGGAGGGGAGTGTAAGGTGTGGTTAGAGTTGCTTAGTGTCAAAGCAGGGTTGCCACATTGGCGTTTTTAAGGTTAAATTATCTATATTTGGCTTTTTTTAAAAAATGGCTTGGTGTCAATTTATTTTGGTTCCTTTTGGCCTTTTTGGGAGCTTTCTTCTTGAAAAAAAAATATATATAATATGTATATAAAATGTATCTTTATCACAAAAAGAAAAAAACAACCAAAAAACAAACAAACAAACAAACGGACTGCAGCCATTTAAACGCCATTAAATAATTTCTTAGCAATAGAATATTTGAGTGGATCTGTTCTTTACAGTTTCACGTTTCGATGTGACGTCACAGTTCTTAAAAGCCCCCTCACCTTATTTATACATCGTCACAAATCTGTGACCCATCCTGACCCTTGGTGCTAGACCTCATTGTTGTCGATATTTTTCACATAACAAAATGGGTGTGCGACTGCAATCAGGCCTATAAATTAGTAAATGGAAAACAGGTAAACAGGGTATGAGTTGGTGTGATAGGAAACGTTCGCTGTTGCGTTACGTCCTGTCAGGCCAACTCATACCCTGTTTACCTGTTTTCCATTTATTTTTTTCATATAACATGGGTTTGGCATGTTTTGGCTCTGTTGGCCGACATTTTAGCTTTTTACCAAAATTATAATCTGGCAACCCTTGGGGAAAATGTGGGTCAGTGGTAGTTCAGTTAAAAAGCGTGGAACCTTCAGTGCGGAGTAGTCTTGGCCAAGTTTGTTAGCGCAACTCTCAGCTTATATATTTAGTGTGTTATACTAAAATACTATTTCATAATTAATAGTTATCATTGTTCTTGTGAGTGTTACTGTGTAATTGTTCACAAGCCCCCTAGACAACGACGCCACACAAACTACGATTTGTGACATAAGACGCCACACAAACCGCAATTTGTGGCATTAGACGCCACATAAACTACGATTTGTGACATAAGACACAACACAAACCGCAATTTGTGGCATTAGACGCCACATAAACTACGATTTGTGACATAAGACGCCACACAAACCGCAATTTGTGGCATTAGACGCCACATAAACTACGATTTGTGACATAAGACGCCACACAAACCGCAATTTGTGACATTAGACGCCACATAAACTACGATTTGTAAGATAAGACACAACACAAACTATGTTTTGTGACATAAGACGCCCCACAAACCACAATATGTGACATTAGACGCGACAATAACTACGATTCGTGACACTCTCTTTAGAGTATGTCATTTCCTACTTTGTGTAACAATACCACGAACCTTTGAAGTAAATTTTTTCCGTTTTTATCAAACCGATGATCCGGCGTATGAATGCTCAATGGTAATATGCGAAAACTTATAACCATAACATTGAGTGTAATAGTCACGCAGGGCTTCAAGGTGCCACCACTTAATTGGTGTCTAATGTAATGCGTTACATGACATTTTTAATTCAACATATTATTTTAAAATTATTCTTATATAGGTTTTGATATTCATGCTAACTAGCAAAAGTAGATTTAGGCCATTGCTCTATACCGCTATGGTTGAGCGGTTTAATTAAAAAGCTAAGACACTGCAATTTAAAACAATCGGTGTTGTGTTGGCATTTTTATGTAACATAAAAGTTGCCGGAAGTCGAATACATCGTTTTTCAAGCATTGAAGAGTTTTTACTTTCTGTTGTTTTTTTTTTGACGTCATTAGAATATGTGTAAAAGTTTAGAGAGTTTTACGTCATCATTTGTGGTGACTTCAATCAAGATCTTAGCGGCCCAGGGGCAGAAATTGAAAACTTTTTCGAAACAAACTTCAACATTCAACTACTTTCAACAAGATTTGCAACCACGATCTATCAAACAAAAATTGACGGAGTATTTGGGCGATTAGCTGATTTCAATTTAGAATGTTTCATTTATGAGTCCTATTTCAGTGACCACAAACCACTTGTAGTTAGATTAAAGAGAAAATACAAAAAAATTAAATGTAAAGAAATGACTTTTAAATTAAAAAAATTTCAAGTATATTCATTACACAAGAAAAATCATAAAAATTTGTCTAAAATCTAAACACAATTACTGATAACTACATAATGCTGATATCTAACATAAGTACTGATACATAATACAAAAATGCGCTAACACGTCCTGAGTCCAAAAAGGGACCAGGCTTAACATGATTTTTTTATAGTTATTTCACATATGCGAAAACCTTTCAGCCAATTGTTACAAGTCCAAGCATTTAGACATGGAGAATCTAAGTTAAACTATAAAAAGAAGAAAATAAAAGACAAATCCCGAGTTATATGTTGTTGAACGTGGGTGTGCGTAATGATATCAAATTAAATTAAGTATAAGGCTTCACTAGCCACCAGTTGGCAAGCGTTTAGAATTGTAGACAAAACTTGATGCCTGACGTAAGCGTCCATTGGTGGGCGTTGGAATCTGACGCAAATTGAAGTTCTTCGTCAGAGAGTATGCCCCTCGAAGTAGAACCAAAGTTTTCATTACTCCAATGACGTCATCCTTGAATCGTTGACTTTTTTCATTTTAAAAAAATGTACCACATTTTACCAGATTTTTTTTCTTAATTATGTTTTTATTGTTGTGCACGTTGTCTTCACAATGTAGTTGTTATAGGTGACGAAACTTTCTCTAACTTCATTATCACAAATGCATAATTTTAGGGGTTATTTCTTTTTTTAAAAACGTGTTAAAACGAAATCATTCTCTAAATATGTTGCATAAAAACAAAGTTGTTTTTTTTATATAGATACTTATGAATGGCATTTAGACCAATGAATATGTCCTCGGTGTTTTCAAAATCATAACTTTATATAAGGAAAGCGGAAATTGAATATAAATTAATCAATGAATCTTTTAAAATTGCAAAATGATTAAAATTAACTTGATCCATTAAAATTCGATTGCAATTTATGAAAATCTTTCTGATATTTTTTTTCCTCCAATTTATTAATAATTTATATTTTTTGCTATTTACATATCTTTCCCTTGTATGATTAAATTATATTTATTTAGACGCGCACACATAAGCAAAAAGGTTTTTCTTCCTTATTTCTTGCATAGCAGAACGAATTTCCTGTGTTGCGTAACAATTTTTGGGAGCCATGGAATTACCGCGACTTAAAAGATTTCGCGTAAAAATGAATGGTGACTTAACGTGATCTTTATGTCCGTTATATAATATATAATTCATCGAAATTAATCGATTAATTGAAACACGTTTTTCAAGATTAATCGAACACAATTTATTTAATAAATACCCACCCTAATTTATTTACATCAGTTTGAAATGTTTGCTAGTTGTTACAGTGACGAATGGCCCTAGAAAAAATATGTTCCATCAAACCTTCAACCTGCTACAACAACCAGCTGATAACACAACTTCTAGCACTTCATCCCTCCCCACCCTACCTAACAGAATGTCTTCAGCTGATAATAAAAAATACCCGTAAAAAAACAATTGTATTACTATAAATCCTTTATATACGAGACATAACTATAAAGATGTTCATTATAATACACAGGGCAAAACAATCCGAAAATACAAAATACTAGTTATGTCTCGTAAAACGTGTTTAATATAATGCGCACCGATCGTGAATATATTTTTAAAAAAGTAATGTCAATGTAATGCGCACCTCATCTTATCTTATCTTATATGTTACAGACGCTCCTTCTGTACAGAAGATTATTGCGCCCTACGTATTTCTATGGTTTGTGTTTAGACCTGTATTCTTATTAGAGTTTTAAAAGATGATAAAGTGTTGGCTTTCCTGGTTTCTTCAGGCAACACATTCCATGTCCGAATAACGGACGGAAAAAATGAAAACTTGTATGTGCTTGTTCTTGCATATGGAATAAGAAAGGTGTTTTTATCTCTATGTCTATTTGCGCGACAGGAAAGTTGTTGAACAGAATACGCAGCATATCGTTACAGAGCCGCATGAATATATGAAAATCTCAAAATGCAATATGTTATGAGGTAATATTTTGAAATGTCAAATATTAAAATGTAACATCTCCAAATATATCTACCACACCTGTGACGTCTCAAGTGATCGCAAAATCTCACTCTACACCATGTCGAAGTGTCTCACCTAACAGTATAATATGTCAAATTTAACACCTCTTCTTTCCACGACAATGGCGTAAATCGAAAGTCTTACAGTTCACACTAAGTGCAGAGCAGCGCTCTCAGGCCCAACAGAGATATCTCAGATACCACCAGCCCCGGGCTATAGGATCTTAACGGAAAATACAGAAGTTAATCAGAATAGAGATAGCCGTATAAACCAGCTTCTGACGCCATGAGCTGTCCCAGAGAGGGACCAAGCAGGAACAAAAAAATCTCGTTACAACATGTTTGAGGCTTGAAACTCTAGAAACTCGACGGTCTTAATTGGAAGTGACAAGGGCATTAACTGAGGACACCTACACGCCACGGAACGGCACAGGATTGCGACCCCTGCTCAAGGGACAGAATCCAGGAGAAGTTGAGACGGAAGGATAACGATCAGCCGCAAAGTCGGATAGCGAGCCGGAAGTTGACATCATGACAGGAACAAAGTGCAACCCCTCTCTAACAAATGATTTTTTTATTTTAAAATCTATGGAGTATTTTTTTAACGGGATAATAATAAAAGGATTAAAGCTTTATTATCATTAATTTCTTTGAAAGTAAATCCCTTTGCATATTTGTCTTTTTAAAAATAATGAAATTAAGTGTCAGTTTTCAACTTCTTATTCATTTTTAACTTGGTAACAAGATCGAATGTTACAATAGAAAACTTTTTTAAAAAATATCTCATGGTTTTGGAAAAAAAAGATTTCATAAAGTACGTTAGTTCAGTGTGAGAGTTATCACTTTACATTAGTAATGATTTAAAATCTTTTATAAACGCGAATCTGAACTGATTTGTGTGCAATGCTTTGAAGGTTTTACCCGGCTTGTGAAGGCACCGACGTTCCCTTTGAGATGTGTGGCTGCGCGGCCGGAGAGTTATCTGACACACGCCGCGGAAGCAGTTTAGAATTACCGCGCGGCAAATTTTCTTAAATAGTGCACACAAATCAAATTTGTGCAAATTTGCACATGGTTTTTTTTTTCTTTGCGCATGGACCAACGAACCATAGAGGAACCGTTTGAAGGCAGAGTCTTCGGGTCAAATTAATTTTTACTTTAAGTATTAATATCAAAGGTTTAAGTGTAGAAATTAACGCTTTGAGTATAAAGATCAGTTGTTTGTCTATAAATAGCAAATGTTTTGTTTATGAAGATAAATGGTTTGCTTATCAATATCAATGTTTTGTTTATAAAGGACAATGGTTTTTTATGATTTATTCAATAAAGATCACTGGTTCGTTCATAAAAATTAATGTTTTGTTTCAAACGATAAATGGCTTATTTATAAAGGTGAATGATTCGAGTGTGAAGATCAATAGTTTGATCACATAGCTCTATGGTTTTAATGATTTGGTTGTTTCTCTTTAACACAATAGACCTTTTTTCCCCGCATCTTTCCAACAACGAATGGCTATACCTTACCTTGATGTTTGAATATCAGGACAGAGCTCATCAACCTGTCGAAAAATAACACAAAGAAAAACAAATTCAATTATTTTAAAAGAAATTATTTTAAAAGTAAAAGCATCAGAGATGGAGAGATGAATGTGTCGTTAATTGTAATGGAAATAATCTTAAAGAAAGTTTTATTTTGTCAGCTGCGCTATTTTCGAAAAAGTAGTTTAAGACTGGGTTACAGTGACCTTTAGTACTGACAGAATGAAAATGTAGTATGCCGAGACCAGGTGTGGATGTCTTCATGACATCTGACAAAAAAACAACAACAAAACATTAATTGTTGTCCACAGGGAGTTGAGTGGAACTTAATGAAATGGAAATAACAGAATAGAGCTTTTTTGTTTTTTTAATATTATTATTTTATTTTTGTAAATTATTTTTCTTTTGATATTACTGTATGTGTTTGGTATAATATATATATATATATATATTTATATTTAAAATGTTTTGGTAATAAGAAATAATGTATATTGTCTACAGGTAAGACTCTTCTTAGTAGTCTCTTTAAGAAAAGGCGGTTAATGTTGAGCGCTAATGGGCTCATATATAACGAGGCGCTTACAACTAGCTATTCAAATTTACAATGAATGGGAAAAATAATAATAATGATAATAAATTACAGCATCTCCGAAGTAATTTCGCCAAAACTCTTGAGTAAAGATCCTTAACGAGGTAACAGTTAACAGCAGTTACAGATTTTGGTGGTAAATATGATTATCATAATTATATACCGGGAAACGTTTTGACCCGACTTTTAGAGACGTTTCCATCCCAGGACGTGAATAACAATTTTTCCATATTTGCGTAAGCTCTCCACGAGAAATATTCATATTTCGAAGAAGATTTGGGAATTCCTGAAATAAATGTTATTGAAGTAACTGATTCTAGTACATTTTTATATTATATTATAAATAATATTTATTTTAAAAAAAACAACAAAGTATACGTATTTTTTTCTTGTTCGTTTGCTAATTTTTTGTATATCCAATTATTCTTAGGAACCAAAGTGATTTAATGATTCAGTTTAAATAAACTGCTAAGAAATGATAAAGCAATATTGACCAGATAGTACATATAGATAAATCGCCACCTCCTTATACTAGTGCAGGTTTTGGGAAACCATAGCTCGCGAGCCAGATGTGGCTCTATTAATAGCTGCATCTGTCTCTCAGACTCCTTTAATCTTCGTATTAATAGCATCTAAATACTGCATAAAAATGTAGGTAAAAATTTTCAGAGACATAATTTTTGTACTTTTAATGTCGAAATTACAAAAAATTGCTTGAATTTTTAGTTTTAAACACATTGTATAGCTCTCAGAGAATTAATATTTTTGAATAGTAATTCTCTGAGAGCTATACAATGTGTTTAAAACTTAAAAAAAATTGATTTAATTTTTAGTTTTAAACACATTGTATAGCTCTCAGAGAATTACTATTCAAAAATATGTGGTGTTTATGGCTCACTCTGACAAAAAGTTTCCGACCCTTGCACTAGTGACAAATAATCAAATAGTTTAGGAAGTGTTTCTTTCCTTTTTAAAAAAAAAAACAGATCCTGTGATCTGTCTGTCTACGATATGCAAAAGACCCAAGTTATTAAACATAATCGATAATCAAAACCTATAAAATGAAAACTTTCCGGATAACAAAGTCAAAATAGAGCACGTTTCGGTATTAAACTCATGACAGCTGATGCGTGCATTGGGTTACAAGACAAACTCTTCTATAACTGTTGGGCAAGAATAAAATCTAGAGCCATCTAAAAGTACGAAACGTAAGCGATCACACGCAATAACGGAAGTGACAGCTCATTCGTTTGAATCATTCGTGGCAGACATCCTAAAATCAGCCATTTTTTTAAAAATAAATAAAGAAAAAAAAGTCACTCCTTTTTTCCCCACTCAAAACTTGTTTCACGGCCTTGAAATAAAAGTCGCAATATCCGGAAAAGGCGATTGCCGAACAACAAGAACAGAGATGATGCATTGGAGAGCCCCAAAGCGCAGACTCGAGGAGTTGTCTGGAATGCTGGGAAGATTGTTGTCTCGACGATGATTGAGCAGGACAGCATTAAAATGGTTGGGTATTAGGTCATATTTTATAGTCAAAACTCTATTAAAACTAATAAATATAGATAGACTATTTGCCCAAGTGGAGTCCCAATAGATAGACTATTTGCCTAAGTGGAGTCCCAATAGATAGACTATTTGCAAATTTGGAGTCCCAATAGATAGACTATTTGCAAAAGTAGAGTCACAATAAAAAGACTATTTGCCAAAGTGGAGTCCTAATAGATAGACTATATGCCAAAGTGGAATCCAATAGATAGACTACTTGCCAAAGTGGAGTCTAAATAGATAGACCACTTGCCAAAGTGGAGTCCAATAATTTTAAAGGTTAAAAAAATGGCGTCTAAAATTTGAAGTTCGTGACTCACGCTGTCGTTTATTATAGCTGGAGATGTTTACAACTCATGCTGTCGTTGGTTATAGTTGATGTTTACAACTCATGCTGTCGTTGGTTATAGTTGATGTTTACAACTAATGCTGTTGTTGGTTATAGCTGGAGATGTTTACAACTCATGCTGTCGTTATTATAGTTGGAGATGTTTACAACTAATGCTGTTGTTGGTTATAGCTGGAGATGTTTACAACTCATGCTGTCGTTGGTTATAGTTGATGTTTACAACTCATGCTGTTGTTATTATAGTTGGAGATGTTTACAACTAATGCTGTTGTTGGTTATAGTTGGAGATGTTTACAACTGATGCTCTTGTTGGTTATAGTTTTTAGATGTTTACAACTGATGCTCTTGTTGGTTATAGTTTTTAGATGTTTACAACTGATGCTGTCGTTGGTTATAGTTGGAGATGTTTACAACTGATGCTGTTGTTGGTTATAGTTTTTAGATGTTTACAACTGATGCTGTCGTTGGTTATAGTTGGAGATGTTTACAACTGATGCTGTCGTTGGTTATAGTTGGAGATATTTACAACTAATGCTGTCGCTGGTTATATTTGGAGATGTGTAAAACTAATGCTGTAGTAGGTTATAGCTGCAGTTGTTTACAGCTCATGCTGTAGATTATATTTGATCAGGTCTATCTTATGAGTCGATTTGTATTTTAAAAATTCATACTTTAATATAATAATGATAATTCTGATTATCTTGTACACAACATTTCAGATAATCTTAGTAACGTTTTGACTTAAACATGAAATAAAGGAAAAAAAATAGAAAAGGAGGTGGGGGGAGATACTTTATAACTGACTAGTAATAATTGAATAATTAATTGAACATCATAAATAAATGAATATCTCATGTCCTGTTCAAAATGGGAAATAACACTGACAGAAAGTGTTAGAGTGATGTAATTTCTCATTCAGTTTTACTGCTGCTGACTTTATTACGCCGGAGGATATATTGCACAAACTGATCTGTCTTTTATTTATTTCCTGAGAACCATTCTTTTTCTTTAGTTTTACTTCGTTTTTCTTTATTTTAAATTGTAAGTAGAATACTAGGTTGCAAACAAATGATAAAGAAAAGAAAACGTTGTGTGTATTGAATTAAAGATTATTGTTTATAATCTTTGACTGTAGTTAGGTTGAGAGAAGTGTTATTTTTTAGAGAGATCAGTCTCTCTGAAAAGTGGATTGTCTTTCTTGGTAATGTTGAAGAAATTTCTTACATTATTTGTTTACATTTTCTAAGAAGGTCCACGTTATAAATATGTCTACATGAACATTTTTAGTGTATATTTTACACTCCAAAATTTATGAGACATTTTACATTTAACAATAATAATAATAATTTATTCTTTAAGTAAAAGAACATATCCAAAAATATTGGTTAGAGTTCCATAGATTTACAGGACATTATATTATAAATGACTGTCCAGTGGTTGCCTTTACGTTGAACGACAGACGAGTAGGGGGGCGGAGTTGACAGCGACCTTAAATTGACAGCTCCTGGCAGGCAATGCCAAAGTCCTATATGTTAGGTGTTAGGTGTTAGTCACATATGATTAAAGTAGTCGATGTACAGATCTAAGGCAAAGCATTTAGTTGCAATGCTGATGATGAAAACCAAAGTATTCGTTGAGGGTCGGGTTACTCCGAAGCAACAGTTTCGCCCCCCTCAATTAACTAGCAACGCCACTGAGCGGTGCCGGTTTAGGGCCAGGAGCGCCAGTACGGATTAGCAAAAGGAACCGCTAAGAACGCAGCGGACGCCAGCTCTAAGGAAAACTTCCAGTGGGGGTTATACCCTACGTAGGTCGTTGTTGATCCCCCGCATTGCGGCTGTCCTAACCCTAGAGACTCGTTAGCTTTGCTGGGGCGGCGCCGATGTGATAGCGAGTCTAAGTAGGGACAATTCTATCCCTCTTTCAGAACAACTTAGTGGGAGACGTTTTCGACCTAGTGTCCTGGACGCCCAGTTGGCCGCTCCCTACAGCTTCTCAACGTTTACGTCCCCTAAGGCGCCAGAGAGGGGGTTTTCCAAGAAGCCCCATGAAGAGCGCACGCTCGAGACTGCTGATTTTCTTCCACATGTAGGATCAAAATACATGACAGCGAACTATATTTTTGATGTTTAAAAACAAAATCCAAAGTAACCTTGAAAGAAATCATGATGTTTTTAACTTTATTTTATTTTCATTTTTAAAATAAAAAATGAACTCCTTGGGTAAGCTAAATAAATCTAATTTGACTTTTAAACAATTTGAAATGAAGTAACTTTTTATTATTATATTTTTTAAAAAAATTTCTCGTTTGAATGAAATGAACAGTTTTAAAGAAATTTAATATTTGATATGATATTTACTACCAACCCTTTCACTCGGTCAAACAGACGCTGTTAACCACAATTAATTAATCGCCGCGAGATATCATGTTGAACGAAGTCTGATTGTACCAGGCGTTCCTGTACACAATCATTTAACAATACAGCTATCAACCAACAAGTTAAGGAAAAAAGAAATTGAGAGAATGTCAATTAGTTACAATCTGGTTACTATTTTATTTGGAATAAAGTTAAGGGCGGGGTGGGAAAAAAATTCAGAATAATCTCTCATTAAAACATCATCAATCTTTTTTGGCTTAGACATCGGGTTGTTTAAAAACTTAACACGTACTTTAAACCAGAGGCTTCATTATGATTGGTGTCAACTGGGGCGGTTGCTCGTGGTTTCACCCTCTCAGAGTCTTTCATAGCCAAATAACGGAAACATATAGAATTTTATATTTTTGTGTTACCCTTTGTGATGGTGTCACCCGGGGAGGTCCCCACCCACCGCAACCCCCACCTAGTGACGCCACTGCTTTTAGTAATAGATATATGATATTATTTTTAAATTCCTACCTCTGCAATGATAGATTATGACTCAAAAATTCACGAGTAAAAACAAGGCGGCACATAGACCTGACACGACCTCTGTGTACTCAACAGTTTACAGCAAGAAGCTAGCAAAAGGCGACACATTTGTTTTGTGGCTGCCTTTTTTCTTCTTATTTTTTCTTTAACGAGATCGCCGACCGTTAACCCTGCATGCAATTCATCCACAAACTGGCGCGACAACGGCAATGCAAAGCTCTTCGGCGACCACATACGTCATGATGACTAGAAATAGTCGTTCGATACTGGCACATTCTGATGTATTATGCATGCTCAGTTGTCCGTTGGTAGACCTGCCATTTCCAAAGGTTAACTTACGTCTGCCTCGCACCAGAACCAGGTGACTTTCCCTCCCTCCCTCCCCCTCACCAAGTTTCTGCTTTTGTCTGACGCCCTACCCCCTCCCACAAGCCCCTCCCACCCCGTTAACCCCCTCCATCACGTATGTGTTATTTTATCAAAATAGCTGTGTAATTTGGGTTTTATGGAAATATCCTCCCTTGTGTTGGAGTTGCCGGACCTTGGCGTGATCGCTGACCTTGCGACACGTGACTATTAATCACAAGTCAAAACGTATGTGGGATCACTCCAGCCACGAGGCTTGGGCGAGGGCTCAATATCCTCGCTCGGAAACTTTAGAAGGATTAAGATTTGTGTAAAATAAACATGAAGGAATATAACTAGAAGGACTATCAAAAAAGAAATCGACGGTTTTTTGTTGTTGTTTGTTTTTTGGTTTTTTTTAATATCATCGCTCTTTTGTTAACGTATACTATTTATAAGGCTTGCATTATTTCTAAATGTTCATATATAGTATATAGGAAGCTTTAACAACTTTTACCCCTCATTAATTTTGTCGTTAAGTCTTTACATCTTTTAAACTGTTCATCTATTTTTATATGATTCTCCCTCTATAATCTGTCGATCTAATTATTTTATTATAAGTTCTGATTATTTATATAGACTCTAAATAAATCTTCATGTTTTTATTTTAAACTCTCTCTATTAAAACTCGTAAAGTTCTATTGATTAGGTTTTCAAAAAACTTCTGTCTCATTCCCTTAAGGATTTCCCGTACTGGTTTTGAAAATTTAAAAAGAGCGTAAAATCCATTTAGATCTAGTCTATATTATTATTGTCAAACTGACTTCATTTATTTTACGGTTATTTATATATGGTTATTTTACCCATCCAAAACACTGTCTTGAGTTAACTACAATATATACCGGTAGGTTATCACTATTATTTTTATAATAAAGTATAGGAAAATCGCATCTTCAAATAAAAAGCTGTAAAAACTACGAAAAAACTTCGCGAATCGAGTGATAACACTAGCACGGGCAACGGCCGCCATTTGCCGGAAGTCAAATACATGATTTTTTGAAGCATTGAAGTGTTTTTGGTAGTGAGTATAGCCTTGTCAAAACGACCCAATATGCGGCTGCATACGCGCTCGTCCACTTCCGGTTATTGCTATTCTTAGTAACATTGTTTATAAAATGATGTTTATAAAATTGAAGAGTTACAAGTATTCACTGCGCCTTTCATTGAACCTCCGATTCTATATGTGCTTTCAAACAATCTCTAAAATCTATCACTAAACCTAACCCAAAACCCTAAAAACTATCACTAAACCTAACCCAACCCTAAATACTATCACTAAACCTAACCCAAACCCTAAAAGCTATCACTAAACCTAACCCAAACCCTAAAAACTATCACTAAACCTAACCCAAACCCTAATAACTATCACTTAACGTAACCCTAAAGTCTATCCCTAAGCCTAACATCAAAACAAACTATTTAAAAAAAAAAATCTTATTCATAATCAATTCATGTAGTATTGTTTGAAAAAAAAAAAAAAACAAATAGGCATCAATAAGAAATCGAACCCCGGACCTGCGATGTAGCGTACTTTCGTACTATCAATATGACCACACAGCCACACATTCACCGATGAAATTTTTAACCTTATAAAAAAAGTATTACTAAGAATAGCAATAACCGGAAGTGAACGAGTGCGTATGCAGCCGCATATTGGGTCGTTTTGACGAGGCTATACTCACTACCAGTGTTTTTACTATTCTGTGATTTCGTTTCGGAAGAGAGTTCTATTGAGGCGCGTATTACAACGCTTCGGTAAAAGGAATGGGCGCGGATTACAGAGCTTTGAGGCTTTCGATCAAATTGTCTATCTATAAACATCTACATTTTTACGTTTCTTTGATGTGTTTCTTTGCTTTTGTGGTATAACTTTTTCATTCCTGAACTGAATTAGCTTTTCCATGGTAGGGTATACATAATGTAGAGCTAAACAGTGCTCTTGTTTGCTTATTTGTACTGACAAAGACAGGTTTTGAAACATATAGACCAACACTCGACTAGTTATGAGCCTACAAATTGATTATTTTATTCTACTACATCTTTTATCTTGTATACCAGTCACTTTAAAGATTAAGTTCTTGCAAACAACCCACAATTTGCCATGCCGGCGTCTAACATCCTCCTAGATTTTATAGCATGTTTTGCATCCCGATATTAGAAAAGCCGTCTAGACGGGCAAATTGTATCATACATGAAGTGATTCAAACTCAGATTTGGAAAGGAGGGAGGGTTGAATTGGGTATGAAAACGTGTCAGTTTATGAAGGTGTGTTTTTTGTTTGTTTTTTAGTTTGTTTGTTTGTTTTTTTTTTTTGGGGGGGGGATGGTGGTGAGGGGGTAATCACATGTAACGTCACACATTTCATGTATCAATTCCAGTAAACTCTAATGCTGAAGAACTGATGACAATGATGATGGTGATGACAGTGATGACAGTGATGGCATTGGTGACAGTGATGGCAGTGATGACAATGATGGCAGTGATGACACTGATGGCAGTGATGATGGTGATGGCAGTGATGACGGTGTTGACAATGATATCAGTGATGACACTGATGGCAGTGATAAAAGTAATGGCAGTGATGACAGTGATGGCAGTGATGACACTGATGGCACTGATAAAAATGATGGCAGTGATGACAGAGATGACGGTGAGGACGGTGATAACAGTGATGGCAGTGATGACAGTGATGACAACGATGTCAGTGATGACAGTAATGGCAGTGATGACAGTGATGACACCGATGTCAGTGATGACAGTGATGGCATTGGTGACAGTGATGGCAGTGATGACGGTGTTGACAATGATGGCAGTGATGACACTGATGTCAGTGATGAAAGTGATGACAGTGATGGCAGTGATGACAGTGATGGCAGTGATGACAGTGATGGCAGTGATGACAGTGATGGCAGTGATAAAAGTAATGGCAGTGATGACAGTGATGGGAGTGATGACACTGATGGCACTGATAAAAATGATGGCAGTGGTGACAGAGATGACGCTGAGGATGGTGATGACAGTGATGGCAGTGATGACACTGATGTCAGTGATGAAAGTGATGACAGTGATGACATTGATGGCAGTGATGACAGTGATGACAGTGATGGCAGTGATAAAAGTAATGACAGTGATGACAGTGATGGCAGTGATAAAAGTAATGGCAGTGATGACAGTGATGGGAGTGATGACACTGATGGCACTGATAATAATGATGGCAGTGGTGACAGAGATGACGGTGAGGATGGTGATGACAGTGATGGCAGTGATGACACTGATGTCAGTGATGAAAGTGATGACAGTGATGACATTGATGGCAGTGATTGCAGTGATGACAGTGATGACAGTGATGACAGTGATGGCAGTGATAAAAGTAATGGCAGTGATGACAGTGATGGCAGTGATGACACTGATAGCACTGATAAAAATGATGGAAGTGATGACAGAGATGACGGTGATGACAGTGATGGCATTGATGACACCGATGTCAGTGATGACAGTGATGACAGTGATGACACAGATGGCAGTGATGAAGGTAGTGGGCGAAAAGCTAAATAGAAAAAAGACGGCATTGTTGACAGTGATGGCAAGGATGACAGTGATGACAATGATGGCAGTGATGACACTGATGGTAGTGATGATGGTGATGGCAGTGATGACGGTGTTGACAATGATGGCAGTGATGACACTGATGGCAGTGATAAAAGTAATGGCAGTGATGACAGTGATGGCAGTGATGACACTGATGGCACTGATAAAAATGATGTCAGTGATGACAGAGATGACAGTGAGGACGGTGATAACAGTGATGGCAGTGATGACAGTGATGACAACGATGTCAGTGATGAAAGTAATGGCAGTGATGACAGTGATGACACCGATGTCATTGATGACAGTGATGGCAGTGATGACGGTGTTGACAATGATGGCAGTGATGACACTGATATCAGTGATGAAAGTGATGACAGTGATGACAGTGATGACAGTGAGGGCAGTGATGACAGTGATGGCAGTGATGACAGTGATGACAGTGATGGCAGAGATAAAAGTAATGGCAGTGATTACAATGATGGCAGTGATGACACTAATGGCAGTGATGATGGTGATGGCAGTGATGACGGTGTTGACAATGATGGCAGTGATGACACTGATGGCAGTGATAAAAGTAATGGCAGTGATGACAGTGATGGCAGTGATGACACTGATGGCACTGATAAAAATGATGTCAGTGATGACAGAGATGACGGTGAGGACGGTGATAACAGTGATGGCAGTGATGACAGTGATGACACCGATGTCATTGATGACAGTGATGGCATTGGTGACAGTGATGGCAGTGATGACGGTGTTGACAATGATGGCAGTGATGACACTGATGTCAGTGATGAAAGTGATGACAGTGATGACAGTGAGGGCAGTGATGACAGTGATGGCAGTGATGACAGTGATGACAGTGATGGCAGTGATAAAAGTAATGGCAGTGATTACAGTGATGGCAGTGATGACACTGATGGCACTGATAAAAATGATGGCAGTGGTGACAGAGATGATGGTGAGGACGGTGATGACAGTAATGGCAGTGATTACACTGATTTCAGTGATGAAAGTGATGACAGTGATGGCAGTGATGACAGTGATGACAGTGATGACAGTGATGACAGTGATGACAGTGATGGCAGTGATGACAGTGATGGCAGTGATGACAGTGATGGCAGTGATGACAGTGATGGCAGTGATGACACTGATGGCACTTATAAAAATGATGGCAGTGATGACAGAGATGACAGTGAGGACGATGATGACCGTGATGGCAGTGATGACACCGATGTCAGTGATGACAGTGATGACAGTGATGACACAGATGGCAGTGATGAAGGTAGTGGGCGAAAAGCTAAATAGACAAAAGACATGGATTTAAAACGGGTAAAATTTATTGGCGATTTTGACAATGGGTAGTATTAAGTAATGTTGAATACTTCATGGATTACATGCACCTTGAAGGATTAAGGGGATGGTCGGATGAAAGATAAGAACCAACCATGAACTATTCAGTCTATACTATGATACCACAATAGCTGCAGAAATTTAAAAGGGCAGACTGCGCAAGGGCAGAACAACTTTAAATAATGTCAAATGATAGCGGAGTAAAGATGGTACACCATCAAAACCCCAGGGAAAAATGTCGCAAGTGAAGACCTAGGCTTAGCTGGAGGGATGATGTAGAGAAAGATCTACAACAACTGGGCAACCAATATTGGAGAAGAAAGGCGTTGATAAGGCCTGAGTGGAAGGAGGTCGTGAGGCAGGCCCAAGCCCTACATTGGCTGTAGTGGAAGGAGGTAGTGAGGCAGGCCCAAGCCCTACATGGGCTGTAGTGGAAGGAGGTCGTGAGGCAGGCCCAAGCCTTACATAGGCTTAGTGGAAGGAGGTCGTGAGGCAGGCCCAAGCCCTACATGGGCTGTAGCGCCACATGGATGGATGGATGGATGCATCTCTTGTGTTAAACAAAGTGTATGTAAGACTACCACAGGAGACTACCACAGAATATATTATTTGTCTCAACGAATTCCCTTGTCACCACATCAAGGTTCAGATAATCATGGGCGACTCAGCTAATCGTTTTCCTCTCTCCTTCCCAGCGCCCCCCCTTCCCCGCCACAACTCGTCTAGCCCCCAACCGTTGAATGCCACAGCCAGTTTCTGTCCCGCGTTTACAATTCCACAGTTGTCGTTAATCTCACCCAATAACTCAACATGCTGGAAGTAAAATAATTAACACCCGTCATGCCAACTTCCGTGTGTGCTTATTACTTCCCCTTTGACAACAACGCTTGAAAAAACTACAGTTCATCGCACGAACATATTGAATTTTTTTTTTTTTAAGTATATAAAAATATAAAACTCTGGCTTGAAAAACTTTATGAATACAAATTTAATTGACATTCCAAAAAAGAATGGAAATTACAATAATTTAAATTTCAAGATAACGACAATACAATTTTTTTACCAAAATAATATCTATACGTTTTTTAATGTCGGTCGGTTTAAGAAATCCTATCAAGATTACCTCCCCTTCTGTCATACCCTGGGTTTCGGCTTTCACGACATGATGACACAACTCTGATTCAAATGCACGCATTCTTATCTCCCCTTCTCTGGAACCCTAAACCGCGCCGTAGAAAGGGGACAAAAATCGTTGGATCTAAAAATAAATGACAACCGAATTCTTCGATACGACTCGTTGCTTAACTTCTTCTAATCTTGGAGTCTGCACGCGATGGAAACTCTACGCCCGTATCTTTTGTTTTCCCCTGTTCGTTCTTCGTCCTTACTTATTGTCCCATCCACGCTATGTTATACACATACACCCACACTTACAACCACACACACACATATATATATATATATTAGGGCTGGTAACGATTAATTTAAATATGATCAACATCTTTTAAAAGTTAACGATTAATGTCATGAATTAAGCGTAAATTTCGAATAAAGCCAAATGTCTCAAGGGAAGTAACAAAACCAGGTAAATGACATGTTTATGTTTTATTGAGTTATTTCCTTTGTCTCGATGAATTGGAAAAAATAAAATTTTAAACTTTTTAAACTTATATGGACTGTTGTACTATGTTCCTCAGCGATCCAGATCCTGCGATCTGGGTTATTATTTTGTTTATGAATTATTTTTAAATACATTGGGAAAAAAATCTTCTCAAACTTTAATTGAATTTTTATCAATTAAAATTATTTTAATCGATATTTAAGAGATAAAACTTTAATGATTAATCGAGAAATTAATCGCTGATTTCTGCATCCCTAATATATATTTATATATATGTGTGTGTATGTGTGTGTGTGTGTGAGTGTGTGTGTGCGTGTGTGTGTGTGTGTGTGTGTGTGTGTGTGTGTGTGTGTGTGTGTGCGTGTGTGCGTGTTTAAAAATTATTTGTGATGAGTACAAAATCATTTTATATAAGCTTCTCAGAGTTTCGTCAATACAACAACATAAGTCAATAAAGTGTTCCAATAGTTCAACCTTATAGTCTTTTGGTATTTCTCAAGATTTGGACAGACTGCTAAAATATTTCCACTAATCGCTGGTAGAAAAGGAGGATGGGAACTTTTATGGAATCGTGATTTGCTCCCTTGAAATGTCGTCTTTTTGTAGAATTGCGATTACTGGAAATCGATATGTCATTTAGGGCGAGAAACGATGGAAGTTAATTGTGGGATTGCAGATAAAGATGGGAGTCTCGTAGTGGCTGACTTTACCATATTATCCTTTATTATATTTTGTTTAGAGTAGTCGGAAGCACCTTATGTTAATTTTAAACTTATAAGTATGAGGTAGAACTTTTCCATATGGTGTATTTACAAAACGCCAAGGGTTTAGGCCACCCTTTTTCAACTTTCCTAATATGTGACTAATGTAACATAAGGTATTGGAATTGCTTAACTTGTATTCGGACCTCATGCTTTCGTCAATATCTAACCACCACTCGACCCCCCCCCTTGCCCGGATTTACATAAAATAACAATTAAAGCGTCCACTTCTAGATCCCACTCCTTCGTAGAAAAAAAAATTGTGTGTTAAGATAGTTGTTTCCCTTAATCAAGCGTGACTTTCCACACTGAAAATAGTGAACAGTCTCACTAGAGGCGGTACAAAGAGTTCACGCTGGCTCACAGGGATTTGGAAAAACCCAATAACTTCTCATAATGGACTAAATTAATCCTTAAATTAATGTTTCGAATCCTAATGAGTGAAAAAATTCCACAAACAAAACAAACTTTTATACGTCTATCTGTTTTTGGGGTTGAAATAATGGCATATCGCATGTGGTTTATTTAAATATTTCTCTCAGAAAAATATGTTCTTTTATACAAGCAGAATTTAATTACAGCCATAGAACAGTGGATTGTTTTCTGGTTATAAAGATGAGGTAAAGAAATTGGTGGATTTTCCAAAATATGGATCGGGGTAGTTTAGATTTGTCATTTAAAAAGAAGATGGTAAAAAATATCACCCTTTGTTTATTATGTCCGTGCAATGTTTTAATAATTAGATTAGTATTGTCATCACATGTGATTGTGTGTCTGTTTCAGTTTGTGTACGTGTTAAAAAAAAACGTTATTAATTATTGCAGTTCTCTTATGTTAGGTACTCAAAATATATTTATTGAAAAGCTACAAAAAGTTCTAAATACAGCTGCCAGACTAGTTCCTTATATGACCACGTTAATGAAGTGACCATATTAGGTCTCTACTTTACTCACGTCATTCGGTACATAAAAACAAGCCCATTGTGATTAAAAACTGTCCGCTCTCTCTCGCAACTTCCTTACTTACTAATGCCCTTCCAATCTTACCGAACTTCTCTCTGTCTACTCACCCATTCGTCAGCTACACTGTTTTACAGACACTTCCATTTTTCTCTGTTCCTAAGGCACCCAAGAAAACATTTATCTTGCCTAACAGAGGAGTTCGCTACCATTACGCATCCGTAGTAAACTAACAGCTAACGCCTTCAAGGCTGCACTTTACACATATCTTTTCAAACTTCCCTTTCAAAGTTAATTCACCAACATTTCTCCTAATGATAAACGAAGCTTATATATAACGTACGCTCGTTTATGCGATGGCTAGAATACCAGTGTTTATTTAATACTTATATTTTTTGTTAATATCTTTATGTTCAGCCCTATGAGTCCATGTCATTACGGGGGTAAAGCTCTATATTAATTATCAGTTTGTTAATATTTACTAGGTGTATTATTTTTATTTCATCCTAAAATATCTACAAGGATTGGTATTTCTTTAAATTTTTGAGCAGCAATCACAACTGTTTATCTTTACTTATCTTTTCTTTCGTAAAGAAGAAGAGTGCATTTGGGGGCGGGGATCAAGGTAGGGGATACACTGCAATTTGTACAGACCAGGAATTTCTTGCTGTACCTTTTTTTATCGTAATACTTACGTGGATTCACATTTTTATCGTACTGCCCTAATGCTCAACACCTTTCGTACCCACATACTTATCTCCCGTAGTGCAGATATATCGGAAGTCATGAAAACCAGCCTCGCTATGGAAATGTGACTTTAAAATCGATCAAAACACATACTGTAACGGCTCGTTTCTAACCGGGTAATTATCGGAGACACCCGTTTGGAAAAGTACTTTAGACGTGAATTAATTCATTTATTAGGAGTTGAAAAATTGATCTTTTAAGTTATATTATTCCAGCACAAGCTATTCCTGTAGTTTTTATAAGGGGAAATAGACCTGATGGAAATAGGCACATAATTTCTTAGTTTAAATTTAAAATATACGAAGAGAACGCAGGATGTAATTTAATTTTGGTCAAAATCCTTCTCATGTCAGTTAGCCATGTCTACTTAAAGACTGGAGTCTTGCTATAAACGAGTCATTTATTGTAATCTGAAGTCTCTCTCTCTCTCTCTCTCTCTCTCTCTCTATCTCTCTCTCTCTCTCTCTCTCTGTATATGTGTGTATGTATATATATATATATATATATANTCTGTTATCGACTATTTTAAAATTTAATCGTTAACTTTTGAAAAATTACCGAATAATTTATCGATAATTTTTATTAAAGCTAAAAATAAATAAAATTAACAAAATATTCCGGCCATTAATTTTTCTCCACAAAAATTATCTTTAGTGTATCTGAGTCACACAGTAAAAACCCAAATGAAAAAAAAATAGTAGAAAAAGGCAGTGGCGTAGTTTAAGTAAAGATAAATGTGAGCTCAGTGGTAATCGCTCAAATGATTTTCACTAATTATTATTTTCTGACCAGACCCTCGGCTCAACCTTGTAGTCCTGTAGATATCCTACTGGAAAAATTAATGCCCTGAACGTGTTATAAAATCTACTATGATGTAAGGCCAAGCGCACTCTCCACCAGATAGCATTAAGAAAGGTCTTATTAACATCTTGTTTTTTTTTAATGCGTACACTTCAGATGTGATTAATTATTATAATTTTTTTAAACCTATTAATTGAGCTTATAAACATAAATAAAAATTTGTAATAGACTTTAGGGGAATGCTTAAAATAAACAAAACAGAAGCCCAAGCATAAAAATAATTGGGAATTAAAAAAGAGTAAAATCCCCGCGATTGAAGTGAACTCAGTTTTAAAATATGTCAATGTCCTTATAACAATGGCATGGAAAAAAAATCTACCACTTTTGGGGAAAATCTTAACTACGTACAACCTATTTTTTTCCACGGCACGCCCTCTCCCCCACCCCCCCCCAACATACCAGCCATTTTTATAGGCCCCTACCATCACCTAACTACACCTTTTCCTCACATAAAAATGCCCCAATTAGATCACAAACATGTAATCTTCGCGTACGGCCACGATTCTTGGAAGACACTGGAGGCGCTGACGAAGCTAATTCGTGGTGTCCCGTAGCTGGCCTGTCCGTGGCTCTCCCTTAACCAACTGCTGTTGGCTCAGACTCTCTCGAATAAAGCTACACAAAGTGTCTGCTGGCCAGTTTGTTGGCACTTTGGTAGCAGTGTCAGTCTGTTGCCACAAGGGGAGGGGGGGGAGAAACGTTATTGTCTTTTCACACACAGAACACTGCGTCGTGTTATGTTGACACACAGACAACTGCAACATGGTCTCTTGACATACAGACAATTGCAGCATGGTCTCTTGACATACAGACAACTGAGTCTTGGAGTATTGACGCACAGAAAACTGCATCATGATCTGTTTACACAAATTTAACAGTGAAATCTTCTATTTCACAAATGAGTTTTAACTTGAGTCTGTTGACGTGCTAATAGCCTTTCCTGTGTCTATTTTTTAAAGAAAATACAATATATATATATATATACATTTAAATCATTGGGGAAATAAGACATTCGTTCCCATAACAAGCCTGCGCATTATATGCTGATGAATATAAAGGCCACAATTTAACATGTACTGACATTTAACGAGAAACTATTAACCCTATGATCCAAATAGTACATAATTTTCTATAACAATTTTGTCTATAAAGATATGTCGTACGGAATAAAATTATATGTTTTAAGCCTTAAAATTTAAGGATTATTTATATATAAAACATCTTTAACGATATGTTATACCTTGAGACTAGAGCATCGTAGAATCAAAACGAAAATAATTTTTTAATAATTTATTTATGATTTATGCAGCATTCATAAATAAATGTTAACTATGCACATCTATTTATAGGTTGAAAATGATGTTTTTATTACAAATAGGTATGTTTCATTTTAATGTTCTTTAGAAATGTTAAAATCATCGCAAACTGATGTCATGGAAATATTTCTCCTGCTAACGCAAATCGAATACATTATATAATATCATTAACTAACAATGTGACTTTACTTTAGTTCTAATGAAAAAAAAAATCGAGGTTATTCGATTTTTTTATAACTTTATCCATTCGCAACAGACGCATAATCTTCCGAAAGGCTCTAAAACTTTTTCGTACACTGATAAAAGCAAACGCATTTTGTATCAATACAAAGTTAGATGGGTATGAAAAAAATAATGTTTAACAATTCTATTTCAAAGCATCACTTTTTCATTTCTTTAGTTAATGACATCTATCATTAGATTCCTCCCAAATTTTTCCAGCGATTTCAATCAAATAAATTGTTTTAACAAAAGAAAGTCAAAGATTTATTTAATAAAGCTACTTTCTTGAATGTATCAAATGGTCCTTTCAAAGATTTTTTTTCCTTAAATTAAGTGCTTATTTTTATGATGAAAAGCATTTACTTAAAATAAAATAATAAGTTCGTTCCAAAAAAATTAAGTTTATTACTTTTTTCTATCCTTTATTTACGTTTTAAGTTATTCTTTTACCTACATAATATGAATATTAAGATAAAAAGATGATTGGAGATCTCCTTAGAGCAAAAATATCAGCCTTTGACAAAATTAAGTGACACGGATCCCCTAAGGAAACCGACGTAGATTCGACTTTCTTAAAGCCCCTGCGCCCCTCAATATCCGACTGACCTTATTTGTACGCATGCGCCAGTTCATCTCCCGTAAAGCGCCGGACCGGAAGAGCCGCCTGGGCATGTGTAGATGGGGTGTGTCCAAACAGGTCGGAATACGGAATCGAAGAGGCAAAGAGATTGAAGTCGGTTACTGATGTGTTATGCAGTGAAAACAACAACAAAATGTTAGGATATAGGTCCAGCTATAGAAATAACAAGGGCACAATGACGATTGACTCAAGAGCATTGTGGCTGCGGTGGATTTAAAAAGCCCAAAATCAAAGTTCAGTCAGCTTTCACTATTTAACCAATAACAGAAATTGAGTTTAAAAAGAAAAATAAGCTCAGCCAAGTGTTAACAAGATCACTATGGATGTTCTTTAGTCAATGAACTTTGTAAAATTTAACTCAACAATTTGCCCTGTTACATTTTCTTCGTGCGACGTCAACGGAATGTGACGCGTTTGTGTCCTTCGCCACATTGTGTCTTTAAGTGTAGATTTATTCCTTGACCACATTGTGTCTTTAAGTGTAGATTTATTCCTTAAGTGTAGATTTATTCCTTGACCACATTGTGTCTTTAAGTGTAGATTTATTCCTTGACCACATTGTGTCTTTAAGTGTAGATTTACTACTTGACCACATTGTGTCTTTAAGAGTAGAATTACTCCTTTGCCACACTGTGTCTTTAAGTGTAGATTTATTCCTTGACCACATTGTGTCTTTAAATGTAGATTTATTCCTTGACCACAATGTGTCTTTAAGTGTAGATTTATTCCTTGACCACATTGTGTCTTTAAGTGTAGATTTATTCCTTGACCACATTGTGTCTTTAATTGTAGATTTATTCCTTGACCACATTGTGTCTTTAAGTGTAGATTTATTCCTTGAACACATTGCGTCTTTAAGTGTAGATTCAGTCATTGGCACCATTTAGTCTGTACGAACAGATTCACTTACTGACAACATTGCGTCTTTAAGTGTAGATTTAGTCCTTGGCACCAGTGAGTTTGTAAATATAGATTCACTCACTGGCCGCATTTCGTCTTTACGTGTAGAATCACTCATTGGCCCCTTGAATCTGTCTGTAATTAGTTAACTCATTGTTACCTTTGGGTATTTCTGTGTAGGATTCGCTCCATGGTGCCTTTGGTTAATCTGTGTGAGTTTTACTCCTTGGTATCATTGTGAGATTCAGTAATTAGTACCCATAAGTGAGTCTGTGTGAGATCCGCTTCTTGGTACTCTTTTGTGCAATATGGAACACAGAAGAAAGGCATGTTGCTCACGAGCCACAATTTGGACACCGTTTCACTATATGAACATGTACCATATTTTGTTTTATTTCTCGATTAACATATTTTAAATCTTTACTTTTTAAAAGCAAAACTTGTGTGATTATTCTTATATGGACTACGTTTGCATGATAAAGGTTTTAGACATAGTTCATATAATCAAATCGTGCATTCTTCGTAGTTCCTATTTATGTAATTGGTGTGAGATTTCAAGGGCTTATGCCAGAAAAACGAGGCGGCGTCCTTTAAAAAATGATTAGATACATCCGGGACGAGTAGAAAGCGAGGGTCTGTGTACTTGTCTGTAGCTCGGGGTGCTTCACGAGCCAGAAATAATTAGACAAGTTTTGACATCAATGCAGCTTTGTCCCGATGGCTCAGACGTTAATGCAACAAAATGGAAATCTGGAAAAATAGATTTAGCAACGCAACAACAACAAAAAATATAAAAAAATACAACTCGTTGAACATTTTACGTCAAGTAGTATTATTTATTTTTTCCGTTTGTTTTTTTGTTATTATTATTTTGTATTGCCTCAACAGATAATGCCATAAAATGTTTGATTTTTGTGTGTATCAAAATAAATTGTTTCATTTTTTCCACACACTTGTGCAGTTGCTACGAGTCGTGATCACAAGCTCACTTTGATGCTAGGTAGGCGTCATCCCTATACATACAAGCTTTCTTAACATGTAAGTTCATGTATTGACATAAAAATTCAGAGCAAAATAAAAACGATAAGCTGAAGTACAATGCTATCCCTGAGATTAGATCTCCATTTAAATCGCACCACTCCAGGTTAAAAACTCTCCAGGTTCACAACACTCTAGGTTCACAACACTCCAGGTTCACAACACTCCAGGTTCACAACACTCCAGGTTCACAACACCCCAGGTTCACGACACTTTAGGTTCACAACACTCCAGGTTCACAACACTCCAGGTTCACAACACCCCAGGTTCACGACACTTTAGGCTCACAACACTCCAGGTTCACAACACTTTAGGCTCACAACACTCCAGGTTCACAACACTCTAGGTTCACAACACTCCAGGTTCACAACACCCCAGGTTCACAACACGCCAGGTTCACAACACTCCAGGTTCACAACACCCCAGGTTCACGACACTTTAGGCTCACACCACTCCCGGTTCACAACACTTTAGGCTCACAACACTCCAGGTTCACAACGCTCTAGGTTCACAACACTCTAGGTTCACAACACTCCATGTTCACAACACTCCAGGTTCACAACACTCCAGGTTCACAACACTCCAGGTTCACAACACTCCATGTTCACAACACTCCAGGTTCTTAAGATCTCTAGACAAATTCAAGAGTTGTAATGCCGGAATAGCAATTCTAAGGGACCAGCTTCCATAATGGTATGATATATCCACGTATTATATTCCCATGATAAAGAATACAGGTATATTATCCGCAAAATGTATTCAAAATTTTGAGAACCTCTGTCAGATGTATCCGTACCAATTGCTCACAGATTTGGATATTCATGCCTAACATCTTGATGTTATTCAGTCCCTTGAATTGAAATTTTTTGTATACTTTTTTCTTTTGCTTTTGGGAGGTCCAGAGGTCACCTGTAACATTACGCCCCCGTCCAGATGTTTGGAAATCACGGTCTAGCTTAGAGTGCATTGAATCATTCTTCTAGTGATCTTTCATGAGCTACAATAAAAAAAAAACGCTCCTACAATGCACTTGAAGCCGTATGAATTATTAGCAATGTAGAAACCTTCATAGCTATTAAGGAGCACAGCAGTTACGTCTGGTATGGTTGTGGTAACTTCACTGTTGGGTTCCACGCTATGTTACGTGTAACTTCAACAAGAGATATTAACTGTCATTTTATAGTAGATTACATTATAATATTATTTTTTTATATTTTTTTTTAGTCCCATAACCTCTTTTTATCGAGGTCGCAGAGGATAATGTTGCCATTAGAATATTCTCGGGTTTAATAGACACTGGCGGCGCCCATCTCTCTCAGCGGAGGACTTTCTAAGCGTTAGTCATTGCACAACATTTTTATAGTGGCTTTTCGTGGGCTTGAACCCACGCCCCTCAGCTTGTGAGACGAGCGCACTATTGACTTCGCTACCCAGATGCCAATATAACCATTATAATATAATGGTACCAAATACGATAAGATAACATTATAATAAAATAGTACCAAACACGGTAGGATAACATTATAATATAAAGGTACCAAACACGATTTGACTACATTTAATATAATAATACCAAATAATACGGATTACAGTGTAATATATATTGTTAGCCAACATGGTAGGATTACATTATAATAAAATAGTACCAAACACGGTAAGACTACATTATAATATAATGGTACCAAACGCGGTAGGATTACATTATAATATAATGGTACCAAACACGGTATGACTACATTTTAATATAATGGTATCAAACACGGTGGGATTAAATTATAATATAATAATTATAATATAATAGTATAGGATTCCATAACAATTACAACGAGGTGACACCAGAATGAAAATAGTGTCATATTAGTTTGAAAAGGAAGTGTGATGGGATGTAACCAAAGCAAAGTGTTTAAAGATAAAATTGGATGCAATGAAACTAAGGAGCCAAACAGGCCCGGTCTTAGTGACTGCGGGGCCCTATGTGGCTTAGTATGTGAAACGAATTGCGCGATTTGGGTAGGGATAATGAATTAATAAGGATAATAAACGCAAGACCCACTGCGGCCACATGAGTTTACAGTGGTCTAAGAACTGTTTCTGGTCGTGGTCAGATCCACGACCCTACTCGTCCATCGAGCCTCCGTGGAGGCCACCCCTTATGGACAGAACTTCAAATCACCATCAAGTAAAATTTTGTAGATGTATCCTAAACGGCGTATTATATTGGTAAATAAATGGTGTGGGTGATGGTAGGTGAGTGACAGAGTGAATAATCCGTCAGAGGGTTAAGCTATATGTGAAAATTTTTAACAAGGCGGACTATCGTCTGTGATGAATGTTTTATTATTTTCCAAAATAAATAAATAGGCGGGGATGACTCAGCTGATATGCTTAAAAATAGCGGCAAATGAGTTGATCCAAAGACTGTTAAAGCAGAAGTAATTGATTCGCTTACATCCTCGACAAGACCACGGCCCCCCAAAAAAATTAATGGTAATTTCTAACATTTTACATATTTTCTAGGTTTATCCAATAAATAATTAATTTGGTCTGATAACAAAAATATCCACAACGTTATTTTTTTAAAAATAATTCCCTTTTCAGTACGTGGCAGAATCCAGGGCAACTGAAGTAGCGTTCGCAATTTTATTAAGCCACCACGTTTCGGCAGTCCAGCGCGATACACCTTAGACCACCGGCGCCTTACTAGTTCTTAAGATTTCTGCGCTTGTTTTTTTTTTAATTCCTTTCTTTATTTTAAAATTAAAAATTTAAAGGGCTGAGTAGGAGAGAGGAAAATTGATGGGAAATAGTTTAACATTATGTATTAAGTTATTAAGTATTCGAGATGTTTCTTTTGGTTCCTCTAATGTGAGATTTCTTTTTCATCGGAGCTTCAGCAAGATACTACACCACTGAATAAAGAATGTATAATTTTTCAAGGCAAAACTTAAACATTTTGTAGCTTGGTACGACAACTGTGATTCGGTAAATAAAACGATAGAGATTCCGAGACGCTAATCTCTCAAGATCCCGTATAGGGGGAAATGCGGTCCAATAGCCGAGACAAAGCGATCAACTGCGCTCAATGCATAGGCATAGGGAAAGAACACAAGAGGACGTCCTTGACCTAGTTTGAAGAATTGTTACTTAGAGTACAAAGTAACCCATAATCTAACTGCGGGTTTCACCAAAGAGTGTGGTTTATCTGTTTATTAGAGTAATAACCAAACGAACTCAGAGTTTATAGATGCTTTTAGGCTTATCTTATAAATGTTACAAATTTCAGAGTTCGCATATGCTATAAGTCTGGTCTTCCAAATGTCCTAACTTTCAGAGTTAGCATATGACTTAAAGCTTGTCTTACAAATGCTATAACTTTAAGGGTTAGCTTTAATGTTCATATGAACATATTCAACTATTACTAATGTCAAAGATGAACATGATAGAATTTGACACACTACTCTAGCATATTTTATTCTTAGGGAAGTTCGAAAAACAGCAATCATTTTACTCCTCTACCTTTCAGAAACTACCCAATACTAGAGGTAGACATGCCCAAATTAGTAAATTGTACATATATACCTTTCAGTTCAAAACTAAGATTATTTTATAACATTCTACACTACGTACTTCAGAGAAAAGTGGACAACCTTCATTTGTGTTTAAATTAACGTTACCATTATGAAAAAAGTCGATTGCGTAGACTGGTGTACTAAGTAAAATTGATAATTTTACACGGGTGTTTTATTTCCTTTAACTAAAATTGGAATATTGATTTAATTATGAGCAAAGTGCAAGAGGGTTGTTCAAATATATAATCTGAGTCAGAGGTGAATTATAAAAAAAAAGGTAAACAATGACGTAACGTGACGTGGGAGGGATAGAGGAGGGATGGACCTAATTAAGATTATTATTTAAAAAGAAGGAACACATAAAGCGCTTTACTGGAATGTGTTTTGTCTTTAAGCTAACATTCAAACATTTAAAGTTTTTTTTAAGGTAATCTTTTTTAACTCTCAACCGTCATTTTTGGTGATTTACCTTTTTGCCAAGATATAATGTGCGGCAAACTGTTCTTTTGTAATAAAAGTTGTATGATTGCGACATAAATTTATACTATTTGATAGTGGTAGGAAAACTACTTATTTAATTAATTTTTTTTAAAAATGTCAATAGACTTTTTTTATTTTATTAAGTTGGCTGCAAAAAAGCTCGTTCTTGAAATATAATTTAAAGGTCGAATGTTTGTATAGTTCTCTGATAACCGACTTTTAAAAAAGAACATTTTTTTTTCTTCTTAAGCTAAATAAATTTATATTGATTTACTTTATTTAGTGTCATTACTATGAGCATTATATTTTTTTTTAGTTGCAGGTCTTCATACAATTGTATTAAAGTGATAACAAAATGTAAAATTCTTTAGTGAAAGATTAATAGCTAGGGCTATCTTTGACAAATGGCTAACGCATTGGCGGATGGCTCATTAAGCGTTTCTGGTAAAGAGTGTCATGTGATTAAATTAAACATTTAAGGGGACCTTAAAGGACTCGAAAAGGGGCAGATACGCCCATATAAAATTCTGACTTGAACAGTCTAGACCACAGCAGGGTCTCGAACTTCTGACATTTCAATTCTATCCATGAAAAAACTGCCGATAAGTTGACTTCACGCTCTAGCGAGACAATAGCAGAGGTATCCGGGATTGATGGAGAGTCATGTGCTACTTTTAATCAACAAGAATATGTTGCTGTTTGTTAATGATTCAGACTATTCGGCTTTAGACAATATGTGCCTAATTTGGACTTGATGAGGTTTTTTTTTAATATCTATATAAGCATGATTCAAATTCGTGTGTTCTTTAATAAAAAGTTCATGTCGGAGAGGCTGACACAGGATCATCCCGTGATTTCACGTCTCATTTCAACGTGATTAAACATTTATAACTGCCGTACATTGGCTTACAGTTACGTTGCCAATCAAACAGAAACATTCCGAATCTCTTTCTTTCGTTCACGTGTCCAGAAGTTAGATCTAAACGGGATTTTCAAAACTCCTTAATTTAAAACAAACAATCGATTCTCAGAAATCATCGATTTATGTGTAGCGAAGGTGTTAATCCTATTTCAAACAACTTCTTCCATTAATAAAGTTCATCATCATATTCACATGTAGTGAAGACCAAACGTTTTTATTCTTCTTTTTTTTCCCTCCCCACCTCCTCTTTCATTCATTGCCAGAATGATTGCAGACTTTTGTATCCCCCCCCCCCCTGGTTTAATTGCGAGTTGATTAAAAGCTCTTCTGTCAGACGCTCTGCAAATATTTGCATTATTTGCTGAGATTTTCATTCGCCTATACAACAGCCCTTGCGCACGGCTTGCCAATGAGTACCGCTAGGTTTGTTTTAAATTCCCGAAACAATAGCGACGGTGATTGAACTGAGAATAAAACACGGAACCGCAATTGCGGCGCGCGAGGACAATGCGAATATAGAATTTATTTAGGGAAATAGGGTGTTTTTTGCGCTATTTAAAAAATAAATTATACACAAGATACTTTTTTTTAAAACATAACCTACCTTACTGCTGAAATATCCGATGAGGAAATGAATGTTTCAAATAAGTTTTCATGAGATCTTTCTGTCGAGTTGAATGATATGTGTTTCGTCACAGTGTAGAAATAAAAAGTATAAACTATTATAAGGAGATATATAAAATATTCGCATCATTCCTTTTTCCACACTTTTAAATGGTGGACATTTTAACACAGCTTTAGTGTGGTAAAAATATTTACATGAAAATGTTTTGTTTTGTGAGCATTTGTTGTACATAAAAATTTAAGATTTTGTCAAACTTACATCCGTTGAAATCTTTAATGAACAAAGAGGGACCTTTTATCTTGTTATTGGAAAACTGTATTTATTATTTTGTAAACAAAAGTGGGCACATTGTTATTTACGTTCTTTAGGGTTTATATTACAATTTAGGCTGATTACTTCAAGCTTAGATTTAAGATATGCATCGAGCTTTTTTGCCATTTTGTATAAATTGGAATCAGTGCAATTTTTTTATAACCAGAAATCACACTGTGCCAATGGAAAATAACTTGGAATCACTTACTCTCCATTTTATATATAACTTGGAGCCGCTTAGTATCCATCTTATATCACTATATAAAAATACCTCAGTTAATCTTCAACAAATTATTGGTTTTCTTACAACTAATCATTCATAAATCGACGTCCTCATTTTTATCTGATACGAAAGGAAGTAACTTTCTTTATTAAAACCAAAGACTTTATTCTTTAAAAAACTGCATTTACCGTGTGCGCATTTTAGTTCAAATATCCTTAAATTTGTTGGCAAAAGTATGACATGAACCTTAACATTATCCTTATATACTAAAAGGCAATTTTCTGTCCAGTCATCGATAGCGAATGGTCCCTCAACATCCTACAGACTCCCACAACAAATCAGAAAAATTAAATCTCATTTACATATTGAAAAAGTTTATTGCGGATGTTCAAAGCAAGTTATGTTTGTGCAGTATTTTTCCAAATAATTTATTTTGAGTGGTATGCTTTGTGATTTATAGTAAAAAAATGTGTTTTTACTTTTACGGGGTTGTTATTTTAACTATATGAATACTATTTTTGACTTCATGCACATTTATGACCTAACGAGACGGCTGTTGGAGGGGTGGTACAACATGCCACCGAAACGACGGCGGAACGTCCTTTGACAGGCTTTGTTGCTCGTAATCTGATATATCGTGGGAAAAATAATTTAAACATCTTTAAACAATTACTTTTATCTCTGAATCACTATTTTTAATTCGTTTCTTCTCAAAGTCTCTAGTTGTCTTTCATCGTTGTTTTGTCATTATCACGTCGTTGCTTTTTGTGCCATCGCTTCCCACGATGAGTAAGTAGCGGCACCATCAAAGTCAACACAGATATTAGTGTAGAAATGAGACGCAATAAGTCGTCTGTGAAATCATGCGGCGGCCAGAGAGGCTTATTCAGGGACAAGAGTCCCGGCGATCCGGGCTCAAGGCAAGTGTGAGACGCAGTAGAGCCACGTGATATTTTCTTATGCGTCACATGATTGGTTTAGAGTTTAGAACGTCTGAGGAGTGATTAAGCTAAACCTCAAGGATTGCGGTGCTGTTGTCCCAGTGGCTCGAGTCGCAGACAAATGTTTAACGTTAGGTTTTTAAAGTAATAATGAGCGTGGAGAGGAGATGATTTTGTATTTAATGATGTCTATTGCACCTCCGACGAAAATTTTCTGTGACTAAACGTCCTGTTGGCCCGTTGGTTCTGGCGTTACTGGGGGCCTCTTTTCTTTTTGATTCATATAATCTCAGTCCCCTGCCACTATTTCTTTCTCTCTCTTTTTCCCTCTCTCTATCATCTATCCGTTTTACTAACTTAGTCTCTCTTTGATCCCCTCAATTTTCTCTATTTCTTTCTACTTCCTTCTTCATCCTCAATTATCTCAACTACTCTCTGAATACCTTTGTCACTGCCACTCACCAGGATTTTTTCCTTACCTTTCTCGAACAAAAATGTCTTAAAATAAACAACTTTAACCAAATGCCAGTGGATGATCCCCCAGCACATTTTATTGTCTCTTTTACCTTCATCTCCTTCATTCTACTGAAATATATTAGTCTTTAAACATTCCACGCCCTAGGTTTATACACATCTCCTTCATCCTACTGAAATATATTAGTCTTTAAACATTCCACGCCCTAGGTTTATACACATCTCTTTCATCCTACTGAAATATATTAGTCTTTAAACATTCCACGCCCTAGGTTTATACACATCTCCTTCATTCTACTGAAATATATTAGTCTTTAAACATTCCACGCCCTAGGTTTATACACATAACATTTCAGCTTCCGTTCAAAAACAAAACAAAGTATCAAGCAATATATACTCTTTTGATATTTTGATTCAGTGTGATTTGGTATTTATAAACTTTATAAAGTAGCATATTCAACTGCCGGCCATGTTATCTAGAGAATAATACACATTGAAATTCTACAATATATTTACATCTACATTATATTTAAACAGATGTTATTTCGGGTTAAGAGCAATTAACCCGTGGCGTTTGTTTGTTGCTCTATTTTCACTTCCTGAAATTAGAAATACGCTGAATTACCCGATGAACATTGCTAACTCAAGTGTGTTTTTAAGAATCCCGATTAGGTCTCCTCATCATAAGGAGGCGGCGGCTTAAAGACCAAATACTAAGAACTCTTGCCACACTGATGCATGAGATCGGCTTAACTTCACTTTGAAGCTTCAATCAAAGTCCTTACTATGTTGATTTGTACACGGTGTTCAATGGAAGCAGGAGGTAGCAATAGAATTTATGATTAAATAACAACCTAACAGTATGTTTGGTCAAAAGCAGTGTCCCTACTCATTGCCCAGATTAAGTACCCTTACATAGTCGCCAGATGTTGTAGAGCTTTCTTTTAATTATAGATTCAATGCGCGTATTCATTGTTAGATGTGTTGGCAATTTTTAGACTACGACGCAATTACCATCAGATAAACCTTCCATTTGATCTCTAGGCTGACAAAACCTATTGGTTTTCCCACTACTTATTATAAAAACATTTTACAAATTAAGTTATCTTGATTCTGTCCTCAATTAACGAGTTGTTGTGAATTGTATTTTTACTGCCAAAAAATGTTCCTAAAGAAATAACGATATTTACTTCGCTAAAATGTATTTCGATTGTGTCATCATAAAATAGTCAATAGTGCGCTCGCCTCACAAGACCAGAGCCGTAGGATCTACCCCAAGTTAAGACCATCATAAAAATGTTGATAAATGACTATGGATAAAAAGTCAACCACTGGCCTAGAGAGGAGATGAGTGCTGCAAAGGTCTACCAAGCCCTGAGAAAGTTCTAATGGAAACATTAGAGCCTCCTGCGACCACGAGGTTATGGGACACACACATACACACACAACAAATCATATCCCTTAGGTACTCTTTTCTCGAAATGTTATCGAGTGTGTTGTATTTTAGACTCAGACCACCGTGATTATCGATGATACACTTAAAAGCAGAATTGACGAGATAAAAAAAAAATGCCCTAAACCATGACGGAAAAATTTCTGTTAAATTTTCTTTGGCCGTAATGATGATTTCTTATCGAGTGAAAATGAGGAAGTCATTATTTGATCGTTATCCGCTTCGAGTGACGCATCACGTCACGATCCACTGATTGCCCCTCCGACAATGTCATCGGAAACTGACGACATACTGAAGATTAGACGTCGTTGCGAACAAGGGACATAAAGGTTAGGCATGAATGTAATTGTAGCCCCTTGGCAAAATTATAAGTCAACGGGGACTTGCGTTTTTTTATACTTATTTCCAGAAAGGGAGTGACTCGGGAAAAAAAAGGCTGGTACTAATACAATGGTGGAGTAGAATTTATATTTATTCTGATTTTAGTCATTTTTCTCATTAAACTGGTAATAAAGGTCAATTTCAGCTGTTGCTTTTTTTTTTTTTTTTTTTTTTTTTGTAGCACTTTTTGTAAAAACAGAAAGTTTAATCACGCATTTAAATACTTTGAAAATATTACACAGAATCATTATAATCAAGTCATAATCAACTGGAGTTGACTTTCAATATTGTAGGTAGGTCTCTGGCGGGAAAATATAATTAAGCAAAACTGGCAGAAATAAAGTATCTACGAAGCTATTAAGTTTCCTTTATTTACAAATGCGAACAAAAGAAAAATTAGTTTACTCTAAAACCTCATTGCCTTACAAATGGTGGTCGAGAGGTAGCGCTCTCGACTGTCATACCGATGGTCACGGGTTCAAATCCACACGAAGGTGAGGATTTGCTCTCGCGGCCTGAGGAGTCCCCGAGTCACCCAGCTCCGAATGGGTACCTAACTAGACAATAGTTAGGCGGCTGGGGTAATGCGTGGAACCCCTATAGCCGTGGCCTGTGACCGCTGCATCACTTGCCAACAGATCATCTCTCATGGTCTGTGGACGCAATTATCTTCTGCATAGAAGGAGCGTCTGTATATCTAAGATATTAAGATATTAAATCACTACAACTTCACTATTTCAAACGTCATCGAGTTTAAACAAAACAACCGTTGACCATTGGGTGACCAGATCGTGAACCGTTTAAATGACCGTAACAGGAGAGATACCCCCGCTGTCCTGGGACGTGCGTAGCTTGAAAACCCAGTTACTTTGACTACCAAGTCACTGCGGGGATTTGAAATGTCATTATCTTCACCAACTGTGCTGGCGATTGAAAAACTTTCAAGATTTAGCGGTCCTCACACGATGATTCTAATGTTAACAGGAGCACGGATGTTAAGGAAGACTTTGGTACCTAAACTTTCTCATGCTGTATTAAATTAAATAAAGAAATGCTTTTAAAAAAAATACAAACACAAATAAATAATAAACGTTAATGGCTTGTAATAAAATTAATTATTTTATCACCGGTAACTGAAATAGTTTATGTAAAATTATAAATGTTCGTTTTCAATAATAAAAAAGTTGACTCTAATACTTCCTAGAAAAAGAATTAATACCTGCGATCATGGCAGTTTAGTTTCTTTATTTTTCTCCCTGCCTCAGTGAGTCTGTTAGGTCTTGACGTTAAAACCTTATGAAGTCGATAATTCTTTCAATGTTAAGTAAGTACGTTTGAATATTATTATTATTAAAAAAATAAGAATGAACTAGGCCTCCCTCAAGCGAATTTCAATTAAATCAATAACTAATGAAGCAGTGCCAAAGTTTATTTGCCTCCATAGCTGACGGCTCAGCGATGGTTCTCTGGATATGCGGCACCTAGATATACTATGACAGCGCAGTGTATTTAGTTGAAACTTTGACGATTCCTCTTGTACTGTTTCGTGTTTACATGTGCGGCCCAAGTCTATTTGTAGAGTAATTGCTGAGGATACAGAAACGAATGAATATCAAATGATTGCAGTTGTAGGTGGCATTGTGATCTTCGCTGTATAATATGTTTGTTGGTGGGGTCACTTCTGTAGTCTATGCAAGATGGCAAGTTCAGCTGTGTAGTCCAAACTGAGATGGTGAGGTCAGCTGTGTAGTTCAAACTGAGATGGCGAGATCAGCTTTGTATTCAAAACTAAGATGGTTTGTTCAGCTGTGTATTAAAAACTTAGATGGTGAGGTCATCTGTGTAGTCCAAACTAAGATGGCGAGGTCAGCTGTGTAGTCCAAACTGAGATGGTGAGGTCAGCTGTGTAGTCCAAACTGAGATGGTGAGGTCAGCTGTGTAGTCCAAACTGAGATAGTGAGGTCAGCTGTGTAGTCCAAACTAAGATGGCGAGGTCAGCTGTGTAGTCCAAACTAAGATGGTGAGGTCAGCTTTGTAGTCAAAACTAAGCTGGTGAGGTCAGCTGTGTAGTCCAAACTAAGATGGTGAGGTCAGCTGTGAAGTCCAAACTAAGATAGTGAGGTCAGCTGTGTAGTCCAAACTAAGATGGTGAGGTCAGCTGTGTAGTCCAAACTGAGATGATGAGGTCAGCTGTGAAGTCCAAACTGAGATGGTGAGGCCAGCTGTGTAGTCCAAACTGAGATGATGAGGTCAGCCGTGTAGTCCAAACTAAGATGGTGAGGTCAGCTGTGTAGTCCAAACTGAGATGGTGAGGTCAGCTGTGTAGTCCAAACTGAGATGGTGAGGTGAGTTGTTTGGTCACAATTTTCTGGTCGAGTCATGCGGTTTTGTAGTCTAAGTACGATGGTAGGTCAGCTATTTAGTCAAAGTACGATGGCGGTCCACTATGGAGTCAATAAAAAGGAGAGGTTCCACCATGTTATATTTATTATTCATTGTGATGTTATCACTTGTGGCGAAGAAGCGATTGTAGCGATAGAACTGATATCAAAACATGATCTTGTGTTCCGCACCCTAGAGCGTGAAGTCAATGAGTGTGTACAACCCTTTTCAAAATGTCCGAGCGGAAATCTCAAGTCATCGCGGTGCTTTAGAGAATACCAAAATATTAATTAAAGTAGAATTTTATACAATACATCAATTAACGTTAAAATTCAATGATAATATTTCAACTGATTATTAAATGTAATTCAAGTTTATACTGCTGTAAATGAATGTCGAACCAACCAGCTGGAAATGAAACGAGAACATTTTGTAAGGAGATATCTATATATTTATATATTAAACATGTTCCTTTGCTTGTTTTGCACAACTGCTATTAGTTTCAGAACATTAGAAAAAAAGTAAGAATTAAGTTGAATACACTTTCATGATTAAAAAAAAAACATTTTTAGAAAAATATTAGTTTACATATGGGTTTTCGAATCATGGTATTGCCATTGGTAACAATGGCGCTCGACAGCCACAACATCTATATATATATATACTAGAGGCAAGTACCCGGCTTCGCACGGGTTTTAAATGAGGTTTTCTGTAGAAGCGTACTATACTGTTTATTTACATGAAGTAAAAGGGTACATTAATCTTAAAGCAGGTCAAATACAATTGCCTATCCGAAAAGCATAGTGTTTGCAATTCTATACCAGCAATCCGAAGACTCTGGCACACCAGTTAAGACTGCACTATCGTGATAATGTAATTAACAACTTTCCGAATTCCCATTATTCCAAGTAGAAGAATTAAAGATTTTCAATTTTTATATAACTTATATGAGTAAAAAAAAACAACATTATATTGTGGTGCCAGGCTCCCAATAAGTGTTATATTTTTTTTCGCCTGTTACCATCGCAGAAGTGTACTCAACAACTTTCGAAAAATTCATGCTTCTACCTACTCGGACATAGGAGAATTAGTTGTTTTTAAATTTTACATAGCCCATGTAAGGAAAAAACATATTTTGGCCGCCGGCCCCACATGAGCAGGTGTTTTAACATTTTTCTTTGTTAATTTTCGTCGTGAGTGCCTCCTCAATAAATTTCCAAACTTTTATGCTTCTACCGTCACCGAAAATTAGAGAATACGTGATGAGTCTGTTTTTAAATCAGAACAAATACATTTAGGCCCCGGGCCCCTGGGGAGTGATTTCTTTTTACTCCTCTTACCATTGCGGATATGTATTGCTCAACTTCCCAAAGTATCATGCTTCTACCTAAACGGGAAACAGGAGAATTAGTACTTTTCGATCATATAAAGAAGAAAACTACATTGGGCCCCGGCCCCATTAGAGAGATAATTTAAATATGTTTTCACCTGTTACCATTGGAGATGTGAAATACAGCTCATTTAAGGAAAAAAATACACTTGGGCTCACCAGCCCCACCCTGAGTGAGAATTTTAAAAAACATTTTATCAATTTTTGTTGGGAGAGAGTGCTCAAAAACTTCCAAAAGTTTCATGTCTTTACGTATACGGTAAATTTGAGACTTAGAGATTATACGGTTTTTAATGTAAGAAAAAACTACATTTGGGCCCCTAGCCCCCTAGAGTGTGAATTTTAAAATTCATTTTTGCAAATTAGTGTTAGGAGACTGTACTTAACAATTACCCAAAGTTTCATTCTTCTACCTACACGGGAAATAGTCGAATGGGGTTTTTCAGTATTCATATAGCATATATTATTTTTAAAAAAACACTACATTTGGGCCCTTGGCTCCCCACAAGTGGGAGGTTTAAAATTCTTTCTCGCAAAATATCGTTGGGTAGCGTACTTAACAACTTGCCACAGTTTCTTACTTCTAACTAGACGGGAAATATGAGAATTAGTGATTTTCAATTTTTATATAGCTCATATAGGGAAAAAAACATTTGGGCCCCTGGACCCCAGAAAGTGATAATTTAACTATATTTTCGCCTGCGATAATTTGGTAAATGTACTAAACAATAATCCTAAAATTTCATGCTTCTGCCTACTCGGGAAATAGGAGAATTAGTTATTTTCAATTTTATATACCTCAAATTACGGGGGAAAATGTTTTTGGGCCCCCGGCCCCTAGGAGTGGGAATTTAGGGAAAGATTGCCATAATTGTCGGGTGAGTATGCTCAAGAATTTCCAAAAGTTTTATGGTTTTACCTACACGGTAAATTTGAAAATTAGTGATGAATGAGTTTTTAATATAAGAAAAAACTACATTTGGGCCCCCGGCCCCAAATGAGTGGGAAGTTTAAAATTTGTTTTTGCAAATTAGCGTTAGAAGAGTGTACTTATCAACTTCCCAAAGTTTCATTCTTCTACCTACACGGGAAATAGTCGAATGGGGGATTTTCAGTATTTATATAGCGTATATTAGTGAAAATAATACCCTAAATATGGGCCCCCGGCTCCCCATCAGTGGGAAGTTTAAAATTCTTTCTCGCAAATTATCGTTGGAATAGCGTACTTAACAACTTGCCAAAGTTTCATACTTCTACCTATACGTAAAATAAGGTAATTAGTGATTTTCAGTTTTTATGTATTGTTCATATAAGGGAAAAAACTACATTTGGGCCCCCGTCTCCCAGTAAGTGATAATTTAAATATTTTTTTCACCTTTTACCACTGCGGAAGTGTACTAAACAATTTCCTAAAATTTCATGCTTCTCTCTCCTCGAGAAATAGAAAAATTGTTGATTTTCATTTTTTTATATAGCTCAAATAAGGAAAAATAAGTTTTTGGGCCCCCGGCGCCCATGACTGTGAATTTATGGAACGAAACCTATTTAAGAACCTTCCCCACATGATTGTGTGTACGTTTTCCAAAGTTCACTTGACTGGGTAGTCTGGATCTTGAGTTATTAGGGAACAGACAGACAGACAGACGGACAACAAATGCGTCTTATATATATACAAGAGGCAAGTACCCGGCTTCGCACGGGTTTTAAATAAGGTTTTTCTGTAGAAGCTAACACAATTATTTTTCGCAAATTAGCGTTTGGAGAATGTACTTAACAACTTCCCAAAGTTTCATTCTTCTACCTACACGGGAAATAGTAGAATGGGTGATTTTCAGTATTTATATAG
>MUZC01004194.1:523764-541897 GCA_002072015.1 Radix auricularia | reverse complement strand
TTAATTTAGCCCACTTAAGAAAAAGTACATTTGGGCCCCCGGCATCACATAAGTGTGATTTTTTTTCTTGGCCATTATTGCTAGGAGAGTAATTTCCAAAAGTTTCATGTTTTTACGACACGGTACATTGGAGAAATAGGGATGAGTTTGTTTATAATAATAGAAAAAACAGCATTTGGGCCCCCGGCCCCCAATGAGTGTGAAGTTTGAAATTCTTTTTTTCAAATTAGCGTTAGGAGAGTGTACTTAACAACTTCCCAAAGTTTCATTCTTTTACCTACATGGGAAATTATAGAATGGGTGATTTTCACTATTTATATAGTGTATATAAGTTGAAAAAAACACTACATTTGGGCCCCTGGCTCCCCATGAGTTTAAAATTGTTTATTATCGTCGGGTTAGCTTACTTAACAACTTGCCAAAGTTTCATGCTTCTACCTATCCGTAAAATAGGATAATTAGTGATTTTCAGTTTTTATATATAGTTCATATAAGGGAAAATACTAAATTTGGGCCCCCAGCCCCCAGAAAGAGGTAATTAAAATATATTTTTGCCCGTTACCATTGCAGAAGTGTACAAAACAATTTCCTAAAATTTCATGCTTCTGCCTCCTCGAGAAATATAAAAATTGTTGATTTTCATTTTTTATATAGCTCAAATAAGGAAAAAAAGTTGTTGGCCCCCCCGGCGCCCCTGAGTGTGAATTTATGGAACGAAACCTATTTAAGAACCTTCCCCATATGATTGTGTGTGCGTTTACTAAATTTCACTTGACTGGGTTGTCTGGATCTTGAGTTATTAGGGAACAGACAGATAGACACACACACAACAAATGCGTCTTATATATATATAGATAATAATAGATATATATATACTAGAGGCAAGTACCCGGCTTCTCACGGGTTTTAAATGAGGTTTTCTATAGAAGCGTACTATACTGTTTATTTGCATGAAGTAAAAGGGTACATTTATCTTAATGCAGGTCAAAAATACATGTGGGAACACCGGCCCCACCCTGAATGAGAATTTTAAATCAATTTTTCTCCATTTTTGTTGGGAGAGTGTGCTCAATAACTTTTGAAAGTTTCATGTCTTTACGTATACGGTAAATTTGAGAATTAGAGATAAGACGGTTTTTAATATAAGAAAAAAACAATATTTGGGCCCCTAGCCCCCAAGAGTGGGAATTTTAGCGTCGGTAGAGTGTCAAATTTTCATGCTTCTACCTACACGCGAAATAGCAGAATTGGTGATTTTCAATTTTTATATAGCTTTTTTAAGGAAAAAAATATTTGGGCCCCTGGACCCCAGAAAGTAATAATTGAAATATATTTTCGCCTGTTATAATTTGGGTAATGTACTAAACAATATCCTAAAATTTCATGCTTCTGCCTACTCAGGAAATAAGAGAATTAGTAATTTTCAATTTTATATACCTCAAATAACGGGGGAAAACGTTTTTGGGCCCCCGGCCTCCATGAGTGGGAATTTATGGAACGATTGCCATTATTGTCGGGACAGTATGCTTAAGAATTTCCAAAAGTTTCATGATTTTACCTACACGGTAAATTTGAGAATTAGTGATGAGTGAGTTTTAATATAAGAAAAAACTAAATTTGGGCCCCCGGTCCCCACTGAGTGGGAAGTTTAAAATTCTATTTTGCAAATTTGCGTTAGGAGAGTGTACTTAACAACTTCCCAAAGTTTCATTTTTCTACCTACACGGGAAATAGTCGAATAGGGGATTTTCAGTATTTATATAGCATATATTAGTTTTAAAAAAAAAGAACTACATTTGGGCCCCCGGCTCCCAGTAAGTGATAATTTAAATATTTTTTCACCTGTTACCACTACGGGGTTTGTACTCAACAATTTCCGAAGAGTACTTGCTTCCACCTAATCAGAATTCTGATCTTTCTTGAGACGTGATTGTATTTTGTTGTCTACATTTTGTTAATATAGCCCACTTAAGAAAAAGTACATCTGGGCCCCCGGCACCACATAAGTGAGAATTTTATTAATTTTTTGCCATTATTGCCAGGAGAGTAATTTCCAAAAGTTTCATGTTTTTACGACACAGTACATTTGAGAATTAGTGATGAGTTTGTTTCTAATAAAAGAAAAAAAAATTGGGCCCCCGGCCCCCAATGAGTGAGAAGTTTGAAATTCGTTTTCGCAAATTAGCGTTAGGAGAGTGTACTTATCAACTTCCCAAAGTTTCATTCTTTTACCTACACGGGAAATAGTAGAATGTGTGATTTTCAATATTTATATAGCGTGTATAAGTAAAACAAAACACAACATTTGGGCCCCCCGGAGTCCCATGAGTGGGAAGTTAAAAATTGTTTATCGCAAAATATCGTCGGGGTAGCGTACTTAACAACTTGCCAAAGTTTCATGCTTCTATCTATCCGTAAAATAGGATAATTCGTGATTTTTAGTTTTTATATATAGTTTATATAAGAGAAAAAACTAAATTTGGGCCCCCAGCCCCCAGAAGGAAGTAATTTAAATATATTTTTGCCTGTTACCATTGCAGAAGTATACTCAACTATTTCCTAAAATTTCATGCTTCTGCCTCCTCGAGAAATAGAAAAATTGTTGATTTTTATTTTTTATACAGCCCAAATAAGGAAAAAAAAGTTTTTTGGCCCCCGGCGCTCATGAGCGTGAATTTATGGAACGAAACCTATTTACGAACCTTAGCCATATAATTATGTGTACGTTTACCAAATTTCACTTTACTGGGTTGTCTGGATCTTGAGTTATTAGGGAACAGACAGACAGACAGACAGACACACGGACAACAAATGCGTCTTATATATATATAGATATATATATACCAAACAGAGACGTCATATCCATGATATTGAAATGTGTATTGACTTGTTATTCCTTGTCAAAATTCTTTGTATAATTTAAACATAAATATGTATTTCAATACTGCGGGAAAAGGTGGGTTTTTTGTTTGTTATCTTTTTATTTTTTTAATTTATTTTTTTAATTTATTTTTTTTTAAATTAATTATTCAATAAATGAAAAACAGTTAGTATATGTTATTTTAATATGAACATATTTTTTTTTTCTAAACATTTGTTGTTTTTCTCTGTATGGAACAATAAATTTCACACCAAATAAAACATCTGTAACATATTGAAAAAGTGTACAGGTTTTCAAATGTTTATTTTATTAAATACAGACATTTATTTTCATCTTCTGTCAACCACATTCATTCATTTGATGATTGCTTCAAAAATCATTAACAATCTTTGCCAACGTGAACCTGATTGTTTTTCTTAATCTCACCCCGTTAAAAAAGCACCGAAAAAACAAACAACAAAAACCTTTGAAATAAAGTTTAGAGAAAATGCTTTAGAAAACCACCCAGATACAATCTCTCTCCGTGGCAGTGGTATTGGATAACAGCGCTCTTTGGTATTTTTTCTAACCGGATCGAATTTTATTTTTCTGGCGCTGCGGACGAGTGGGTCCTCATTTCAAAGTGGAGCGATAACAATAAAATTTGATACCGAATCGTCTTGTGACCCATTAAATATCCATTCCTTTTATAAACGAAATAATAATAATCACTTTTGGCGAGTGCTTGCTGTCAGCATATTTTTATGGACAATTTGAGATCGAGATCCAAATAAAAAAAGTCAAGTAAAATATAATTAAGATTTTTTAACACTAAACTTAAATAAAATATACATTTTATTTTTTTTTTAAATCAGAGAAGAAAACGAGATTAAGAAAATAAGAGCAGAGTATTAATGTTTGGAAGTGCGTCTCTTACGAAACTTTAGGTCTCAAGAGATAAAATCTATACAATGGTCAGACTCTTCTTGTCAAACGAAACAGAATGTTCGTTTAGAATGTGTTCAATTTTCATACGACGTAAGTTTAATCGTGAAGAATGTAACAGCTAAGCTATTGGAAGAGAAGGATTCTGGGATTAAATTGTAAATTTCAGGTGGGAACAAGGTAAATGTGAGTATTGCCCGGACCCGAGAGAATTTGGGTGATTTGTAAAAAATGGTAGTGCCTTACATTGGCGTAGCTAGAGCTTTAGCCGCCCGGGGCGGTCTCCAATATGCCGCCCATAAATGACGTCACGCACCGGAGGTAGGGGAGTCACACATTTGATCTCATTCAAAACTCGCAACTTTAAATGAAAGCTACACCGAAATATATCATAATATATGATTACCCAAACTTTATTCAATAACGATTTACGTGGTTTCACGCGTGTTACGATGTTAGAGTGCAACCTTAAACTAAAAACATATTTAAATGACCAAACAAACAAACAAACAAATGATTTTAGACATACTCATTTTCAAATACAAAATACCGCTTGTATGGGGGGGACTTTGTCACGTCACATACAGGAATGGGTCTAAGTTTTCGTTTCGTGACGCCGTGTGACGAGGGGGCAGGGGGTGAAAAATCAGCCGAAATCACGTGACGTCATTTATGTATTTATGGAAATAATTATTTATAAATTTACTTAGCCTACTCCCCTAACTTTCATAGTCGAAATATCGTTTATTATGTTATCAAAATTTACATTATTTGTAATATCATGTTCTATGGACAATAATGCAAGATTTTGTAGTCTTAAATCACTTATTGTGAAGCGAAAATATTTTTTTCAACTTCAGTTTGGAGAAGCTCCTTTCACAACTAGATACCCTGTTAGCAATTGTTGAAAAAAATTCTTATCAAAATTGTAATGTTCGATGAAGAATGTTCCAATATTTACTGTTAAATATATTTTAATAAATCAAGAGGGTATGTCCCCTCTTTTTTTTTTGAACATAATGCCTCTTCTTGTAGTCTAGATACCGCCAGGGCTGGTCTTAGGCTCCTGCAACATATGCGGTCGCAGTGGGCCCAGCGCTTTCATAGGCCAAACCTATCTTAATTTTCCCTTATTATCCTTATTAATACCTTATCCTTACCCAAACTGGGGCCCACGCAATTAGTTTCGCAGACTAAGGTGCATAGGGGCCCGCAATAGCTAAGACCGGCCCCGTGCACTGCCATATAAACCTGGATCATTTCTTTCTCTTTCAATCTCGAACATTTCTTTATCAATGTAAATACAGAAATTTAGTTGATGTTCAAATTCATCATTTCGAATCCTAGATGGTATAGTATTATACACAAATATTTTTTTGCAAGGACATGTAACTCATCACCTCTTTTTTTTTTCTTTTATAATTACATCTATGGATAAAAATATTTCTCGTTGTACTTCTTGCTCTAAACGATAGAACCACGTCTTATGAATTTTCCCAACTCATATTTTTCTCCTTCTAACTCGGTTGCGATGAATATCACTAAATCTCTGTAACAGCCTTCTATAAAAGCAGATATCTTTGCCCCATGAAATGGGTTTGCATAGTTTGCATTTTTTAAAAATAAAACGGTTTCCCATAAATTGAGATACCATAGAAAAGTAAAAGATTGTCATGAACTAAGTAAAACTCCAGGATTTGATCTCATGTTATTAATTACTTCAGATGTCAATTTTTCCAAGACGCTTGAAAGTTTTAAGTATGTCTTTTTCACCGAGTTTTTCTGAATTATTTATGTTACTGTAGTGTTTATTAAAGGAGAAATGAATAATCGTTCATTTTTAATAAATAACCGTATATTAATTAAAAATACAAGCCATATGTGTTACATTAATGCAATAAAAACAAAGTAAATTTAATTTTTAATAAGTTACCTTACAATAATTGTATAAAACCTGAAACAGTAATATAATTTACTACTTGCAATTTAAACACTATATTTGAACCACTATGTTATGTAGTTACTTGTCAGCGCATCATTCTGCAAATATCGAAATTCCACCCTAAAACTGTCGTGTGATATTAATACTACATATATTCGGATCAGCGGTGATGTGTTGTTGTTTTTTGTGTGCAGTTTTCTTATAAAAGCGACATATGTGACATATACCGCTTAATTTTGAAAACAAATAGTTACCTTTTTTTTAGCGATTTTAAATTTTTAAACTGTTCTGCGTTAGTACTAACAACCACTATGTAATTAAACAAATGTTGCACGAATCCGTTAATTTTAACTCAAAATTGAATTTTTTTGTTGTTTCACTATGGTTTCCCCCTTCAAAAGAAAAGGGGCGGTTTTCGGAAATGGCTGGGTTTAATTTTCAAATGCCCACAAATGCCGCCCTTTGAATGAGTGCCGCCCGTGGCGGACCGCCCCCTCCCCCACCCTAGCTACGCCACTGGTGCCTTAGCTTTAACATAGGCTTTTTTTTTTTTTTTTTTTTTTTTTTTAAATTTGGAATGTTTATGGTCAGGACTATATGATTAAGTATAGGTATACATCTATAAATAATTAACCGAACATCTTATCAATGACATGTTTAAAAAATCCTTGAATGTACATGAATCACATGCGAAAATCATCAAACTAGAGCATATTTCAGAAGAATTTAAGGTCAGTCAAATCCATGGCAAAGGTTACACATCGTCTATCTTAATTATTGATGACGTCAAGAAAACAAAGATTTGTTGTTGTTGTTTTTTTGTTTTTTTTTAGTTGCTTATTTTTTTTTTTTATTATTTTTTTTTTTAAAGCCTCAAACCAAAGTGCTAAGAAATCCAAGCCGTAATTTCATTAAAATGGGGCTCAGCCCTCACAGCATCTCCTGTTCTGGCTTAAGGCGCGTTCATTAGAACAAATGTAACTGGATATCCCTGTGCCAGAACGAGTTTGTGACGCCACTGGGTGTGGGAACGAAGGCTTTGCTTGCGTCATTTGGGAGGCAGGCGCCTTTCTTTTGTTTCACTTTTGGTGACCGCTTCTGTGACATTGAGCGCTAAGTTTATTTGCACTTTCCTGTAGTTGTTGTAACAATAAATTCAAAATATAAAACATAAAGATTATTCATGGGTGTCATGCAGAAAAAAAGAACTTAAAATCTGAAATTTTTACGGAAATAAAAAAAAAAATTTTTAAAAATTAAATATAAAATAAAGTTTTTTAAACTGAATCTAAACCAGCTGTTAATTTTTTTAAAATTCAGTTCCATATTTTAAACAACAACTGCATTTGAAAAACATATATAGAGAATAATATTAAAAGCTAGATCTAAGTTATATCGATATTTTTAAGCAAATATATCATTCTCATAGATATTTTTGCAGTACGAATGTCTCCTCCACCTAATAATTAAAAAGGTTGTTTAAACATTTTAAAGTACCATGAGATCTGTAACCCGAGATTGGAGATACAGAAATAAAAACCGAGTTCCTATTTTAGGCTAAGATCAGATGCAGACGTAACAAGATTTGTCAGCCTATTGAAATAACGAATTCACTCAACGGATAATCTGTAAAACTCGTTTTTGTATCTCTGAAATATCCGCGGTTTCAAGTCGTATACAAAGTGAAGTGGGGAGGGAGTATCAAAGGAGAGGTTTGTACCATAGAAACTGAAGTCTATTAGTGCAAATGAGGACTAATCAGTATTTGGAGCCATCTAGAAGGTGAAACTGACTCAAATATGAATGAATAATTGTCCTAATAGGTCACACTTAAATTGGCCGCGCTATCAACAGGGACTCGGACTTCTTGCATTGCTAACTACCCCTTTACCAGTATCTTTTGACCTCGCGCTATACGCTTGACTTACCATTAGGTTCAGGAGGTTAGGGAAAAGAGTGAGTCCTAGGCCCGGACATCTTAGTGAGGCAACGCCCTAAAAATGGGGAAGGTTGCCCAGGTTTAAGCCGAGGCATTAAGAGACTAATCTCACGCTTTTCATAATCGGTGTGCCAGTAGGTTCTCGAGATGCCGTGGCTTTACGAAAAAAAATGCTCAATCTGGACAGGTTTTTGAGTAGCTCACAGTTATAACTACAAAAAAGCTGGAGAGCAACTTTCGCAGTGTATCAACACACAATCTCCACACAGGCTGAAACCTTTTAAGGTAAATTTAGAAAGTAACCCTTCATTGACACACCGCATTGGTCTTGGTCACCCTATACTACCACTTGCATGTCTCCTTTTTTAAAACAAATAAAATTTGGTAGATCTAATCGCTAAATAGAAATTATTCTTTAGGTCTTCAGAAATACAATGTGGCAAGAGTATAATTCAGGAATATCAAAGGAACATAAAATATTTATACAACTTGTCAATATTTTAAAAAATTTCCTTAAAGTAATTCTCCTCTTACAAACCGCAATGTAATCCTTTAAAAAAAAATATTTTAAATGGCTAAAATGTCGAGAGTTCTAGAAGAACTCGTCTTCACAATGAATAATTGCAATATGATTTCTTGTGGCTTAATTTTAGCGTTAAATTATTCGTATTTTCTTTTCTTCTGTACTTTGAATTGCTTCATTCGTATGCATACAAACCCAGGTTACTGTTATAAAAATTAACTTATATTATTTTAGTATTTAAAAATAAACGCCGATACTTTTAATGGAAAAAAAAGCATATGCTCATCCGTAGTGATAAACTCTATTATTTTCGTTTACTGCACTATTAGTTCTAAGTTTTAAAAGTTTTTAAGATACTAGTTTTGGTAGTCGGAATAATTCCGGGGAAAAGAATAAAGCAGAGCCCAAAATGAACACACAAAGTACCGCCTCTATTGACATCAAATGGCAAACAGCAAACACGGCCAGGCTCAAACACGAGCGGTCGTTCCGGCGGGCCTTAACGAGGACCGCAAGCCGTCCCCAAAAACAATGGTAATGATCGGACCTGAATCTCGCCACGTCAGAGGCTAATGGGAGAACGCTGAGGGGGGCCACCCTAAATTAACTCGACGTCTTGGCTATAGTAATCCAGGATTTTCATCCCCTTTCCCCGCGGATCAGGGCGGCATTCTTATGATGGGCCAGCGTGATTTCGACGGCTGGGAATATCAAAATAAGTAACCAGAAAAAGAAAGAGAAGAAGCTAAGGGAAAAGAAAAAAAATCAAACAAGAGGCTAAAGAGAAAGTGAACGCACAGAAATGGCTGATGATTCATTAAGTACGTTAGAGTGAATTCACCCAATGCTTTATTTTTAAACCAGGAATTTCAAAATGTTATAACTTTGAGTACTTAATAGCACATTTCCAGTATGATTTCGACGGTTGGGAATATCAAAATAAGTAACCGGAAAAAAAGAGAAGAAAATAAGGGAAAAGAAGAAATCCAAACAAGAAGCTAAAGAAAAAGTGAACACACAGAAAGGGCTGATGATTTATTAAGTACTGTCGGAATGAATTCCCCCAATGCTTTATTTTTAAACCAGGATATTCAAAATGTTATAACTTTGAGTACTTAATGGCACATTTAGTACTAATTCTAGCAAGAGTAAAGTAAAAAAAAAAACATCATCATTATTATGAATCTGAAAAAAAATTGGTGCAGATTTATTTTGTTACCCAATGAAAGATTAACCCTTTGATGATGTTGTGATACCAGTTTTGATTATTAATCGCGGAAAGTTAAGAAAATATGTTAGATGCCGAATTCCTTGTCAGTAGTTGCGGCATATTTCGCTTCAGAAATTTTCATTCCCAGACCCTCAGATTTGCAAAAATCGATTATATTAAAATTATAAAAATTATTTTCATTATTTCCAGTTTGATTCTCGAAGTTAAGAGATTTTTAATTTATAGATGTTCATAACTGAAAGCGTTGATCGAAGCTTTTGAGCAAATTAAACTTCATCACTAACAAAACTCAATCAAAAGGTATAAAATTAAAAATTTGGGTATATATAAATGGCTAACAAAAAGTGCTTTATTCCTTCTTTTTTTTTTTTTTTTTTTTTTTTTTTTTTAAACCGAAACTTTTTATCAAGCCGGAAAACATGATATCTAATTAAGTGAAATGTTGTTATTTTCAGACAAAGTTTTTTATAAGAATATGTTTAAAATTAGAAATAAGTCTACATTTTTAAAAAAATCAGCTTGTAAAACTGTTTTTGCCCCGATCAAGTCCATTATTCAGAATCAAATTTACGTAGAAGAATAACATATATCTTTTGAGATTGATCTTCAAAGAATAATCGGATTTTGATACCGCCTTTTAAATTTATTGGTGTAATTGAATACGCAGACGTGTCTATATATAGATTTCTGCAATAGTGTGACAAGCGCTAAAAATCAGTGAAATTTAGATATCATTCAAAATTGCAAGGAAAGCAATTTTTTTATTATTTTTTTAATTTTAATTTTATTTTTTTTCTTTGGTGNGGAGGGGGTGTGGGGGGGGGGGGGGAGAGGAAATAGAAATGTGCATTGAATGCGTAAAACGTTAGCATGAGAACATACGTTTTCAGCCTCAACTCGTTTGACGGTGCTGCAAGATTCTTGTGCGAGGCCACCACTAATAATGAGACTAATCGGAGGACATGGGCGCTGCCTAGTTTGCCTATGCCTAAGGCCGGCCCTGACAGACTTTATGTTGTAATGGTTTTAAAAGAGTAAGAGAAAAATAATAATTAATAACAACTGAAACATCCCATTTTAAATGATAATCTTAAGATTACCGCAAGTACGCTTGTCAACTTCTGTTGTTGCGGAAAAGTTAATTTTCGAAAATTAATTATAAATGGGGTTTTTCAAAACGGTTCAAAATATTGTTATTTTATATAGATTTGTGTAAAAACTTGTTTGGTCACTTACATAACCGAAAGCTGGAAATTAGCATTGTTAAAACGTATATTGAAAGTTTGAGCCTGACTACCGCCATTTTTGGGTGGAGCTTAACGCTTATAAAATAAAAACGCATATTTAAAAAAACAAAAAAAACATTAAAAGTGCAATGTCTTTCTACTACTAGACGATGTGATATCATCACTATCATCAATCATTAATCGAAATTCAAACATTTGGAAAAAAAACTCGAAACAAATATCTAGGAATCACCAAACACCAAATGATCTATTACCGGTAATTAGGCGAAACCCCGCCGATGCCGTCATCACGAGATTCGTGGGACGTCACCATCGAGGAACTGTCAAGAAATAATATGTTGTCTCAGGGAAGCCAAGAAGCGGCGGCGAAGGAGGCTCTAGAACGGTATCCCCTCCAAGTCGAGTTTCATTTATTTGAGTGACCATGACCGGAGTCAGTGGCGGATCTAGAAATAGGTTTCAGGGAAAGGGCATTTCGAGGAACATATAACAAAAAGTGAGTCACAAGTTATTTTGGATATATTTAAAGTTCACTAAGTGCGAATGGCTTTTAAAAAGTTTGATAACACGATAAGATGTGTGATGAGGCAGCAATATGCATCAGAGTAATCTTATCTTATCTTCTATATAATGATGTTTGGTAATTCCATATAGAACATTTTTGTGTCATTCATTTATCCTTGTATTCTAGTTATGTTTTCCTAATTAGATTTTGTACTATGAATAGTCTGTTGGTTTTCCGGGCTGGTTCCTGAATACCAGACAGAAAGCTCGAGTTTTTGTTTGTATATGTTCTTCACATAAATAAAGAGAAAACTGTTTTTATCCAACCTCTGTCTGACAACAGTAATCAGATGTTTGTGTTTTATTTCAAATGGGGAATTTAATATCTTATGTATTAGAACAAATTTTGCTCTATCTTCTTCTACACTCTCGAGTTTCTATAAGGTTTGATGATTGAATGTTACTTTGTCATTAATGCCATTAGCAATGAAAGTTACTTTGCATGAATGCCCTTAGCAGTCTGTGTTCCGTAGCGATGACGTACTTCCCAGTGAATTTTCCATGGTGATGAATGTCAGCAGTAAATGTTCCCTAACGATGAATATCTTTAGCAGTGCATTTTCCCTAGTGATGAATGTCCTTAGCAGTAAATGTTCCTTAGCGATGAATGCCCTTAGCAGTGAATGTTACTCAGCAATGAATGCCCTAATCAATAAAAGCGCGTGGCAATGGATTCAACAATCACCGTATTACTGGATTCGAAGCGAGTATTTTTTTGTTGTTGTAAATCATGCTTAGTTTACTGACTTAATGCCTTTAATTGAATATGATATAAAACCACTATTAATTTTTTTGTACGATTTCCTACATTATAATATAAAGTTCAAGAAGTTAGCGTTTAAAGTTTATATATCAATTTTATACACCCCGAATTTCATGGAACAGACAACGACGCCCTGATTAATTTAATACATTTGAAAGGGTTCATTTTAGAGATGCTCATTTAATGTGATGTACTTTTTGTGTCTAGTTTTGTAAGAGAATATAAATATGAACCAAAATTGTATACAGCTTAACGCGTTTATACAACGAAACAAGGGAACATTTATTTCTGACGATATCCACTTGCTTGAGCTGTTCAAACATTTGCCAGGCCACCTACATCAAAGGAAAGAACGGATAAATCTGTCTTCAACTTAACACAAACAAAACTATCGGGAATAAGGGGAATCAACTCAGCGGCCCGACCCGAGGCTCAAACAATAAATACAAAAATTGTAAAAGTTGTCTATCCACATACGCTTTTCCTGATCAAACCAAGTGTCCAACCGTACAATTACTGTAAGTGTCAGATGCACTCTCTATTGTAAGCTGATGTGTATGCAATTCGTGGAGTAAAACATCCCTAGCATTTCATCATCACTTTTGACGCAAAGTATCTTTGTTTTTTGTTTTTCTTTGTCTTTTTTAAAGAAATGAATACATTGCTTTTGTTTGTTGTTGGAACCATTGCTCTCGTATGCTGTCAGATCCACTGCTATCACGTGTCGATGAACTTTTTTTTATTTTTATGATTAGTCTATTTTATCTAATGTCAATTTATAGGTTGTTTTTTTTTTGTTTTGTTTTTTTTGGCACGTCATTCCCTAAAATTAGAGAATTACGGTGTGGTGTGTTTTACTCAACACATTGAGAACCGCTAATGGCTACCGCAACCTGCCCCCCACCACCATGTTCTAAACAGTTCAGTTTGTCTTCTCGGCGAGTGGCGCCTGTGAATAATTCAGCGTTTATACCTAACGCTCGTTATTTTTGTGTGTCGAAGGAAAGGAATGTTAATTGGTCTAAACCGTAGGCTAAAGGTTAATTAATTTTGTCAACAGGCAACTCGCAGAAGTTGACCTGAAACAACATCGCCCGTTTAAATGTCCAGTTTTCTTTTCCTCTCCTTTAAATGGACTGTGTCATATCATTTGAGTTTCATCTTAAACTTTGCTTCGTGTTGTTTTATCGCGCAAATGAGTGAACGTTGACCAAATTATAGTTGGGTAATTTGAAATGGGCCCGTCCATACAGTACGTCACCCTCCAGAGATGGAGGGGTGTAAGAAAGTGTGACAGTTTATGACGGTGGGAGGGGGATGTCCGGTCATGTGTGACGTCACAGTTTTGTTCGAAAATGTGACATAAAAAAAATTATTTTTATTTATTTTTTTAAATATATATATATGTATTTTTTTTTAAATTTTTTTTTTTTTTTTGGGGGGGGTGTCCGAGATTTGTAACGGGGCGAGGGAGGAGTTAAAAATGCTTAAAAATAGCGTGACGTACTTGATGGACAGCCGCAATATACATATCTTCAGAGCAAAACGAATTACAATTGTATGAAGATAATTACAAGAACAATTGAATAAAAGTTTACTCTATTCTCTCTTATACTTCGGCGTTTGAACATTGTAATATTTTTTTTTAATAAGAAAAAAAATTAACCTATTTTTTTATTAATCCAGTAACCCCCGAAAGTAAACTTGAATTTACTACGGGAATAAAATTTGGGGTTTATTGTTTTTTTACCTCTTACGTTCTCGTGTTTTTTTAAATGTTTTTTTTATTTAGTTGTCATTTTAAGTAACCCTCTGAAACATTCCTCGCGGGCCTTTATTACTTAATGATTCTATTGTTCCAAGACCATCGTTTACTGGACCATGTACAATGCCGTGTTAAAAAAAAGACAAAAACACACACAAACACACACACACACACACACACACATATATAAATATATATTGGTTCGTTCTTCATAACAACTTTTATCAACATTTTAACAAATCGTTGCTGTTAACGTAAGCAGCACTGAGAAGGGAGTGTGTAGGAGCATATGAGCTTTTCTTTCGTTTATAAAAAAAATATATATTGTCTTCTTTAAAAACGCTTCTTTAATTAACTTAGAGTAGATCTGCATGCCGCTGCCAATGGAACTTCCGATAGAAAGACTTAACCTCTACCACATATTTTTTACTTCTCCTAAATATAATTGCCAATAAAACAAACAACGAACTCTACGACTAGCATCCATGAAATAATCACTGATTTTTCTCTCACCCCTCCCTCCCCACTCTCGTTTCGGCCGTCGAAATTAATTTACAGGAATGCTCTCCAGAACAGGAAACAGGGGCGAGTTGGCGGTAATAATAAATGACGGCTGTCGAGAAAAATGGCTCCACTTAATTTTACCCGTCAATTATTTAACGATTCTATAACACATAACGGATCGCCTTAAAAGTCCTTGCCCGGCTGATTCCCTTGCGACTTGGCTTCTGTCCGTAAAAAGCGCTCTATTGAAATAAAAAAGAAACAAACCAAAAAACAAAATCTGGAATTTGATTTCAGCGAGATCATTAAAAAGAGTCGAATTTAAAAAAAAAAAAAAAGGAGATATGTTTTTAAGATGAATTCTTAATGAAAACATTTCGGCTAATATCTCAAGGGAAGGTTTCAGTACGAGCGTCAATTTTGATGACGCAATAACGATGTGCTTGTGTGGTCGCAGCGAGACTGACATTAGGTTTTAATGTTAGAAAACTTGTCGAAAATATCTCAAGCACAAACCTCGTTTAAAACTTCATTATAAATCATTTTAGAAGAATAATTATATGAGATTGTACTGCCCACATCACCGTCTGACAGTCTTGCCATGAATGTAAATGTGTAGAAATTTGTAATTGAAATAGGGCTGGTACTGATTTTTAAAAAAAATCATGTGTTTAAAATATCGGGGAAAAATAATCGATTCAGCGATTAATTTCAATTAATTATATGTTTTATAACGTATATAAATTGATCCCGTTAAGTTGCGATTCATTTTTTGCCGAAATTGGTTAAGTCACGGTAAATCTTTGGCTCTCAAATTTTGTGCCGTAACAAGGCGAAATCTATCTGCTATGCAAGAAATAAGGAAGAAAACCCTTTTTGTTAATGTATGCACGTGTAAATAAATAATAATAATACGAGGGTAAAGTATAAAAGTAACAAAAAATAAACATCATTAATAAATTGGAGGAAAAAATATTTAAAATATTTTCTTTTATTTTAATGGAAATTTATGGGAACAAATTAATTTTGAAGGTTGTAATAATTAATCGATTAATTGATCGTTAATTTCTGAAGCCCTAATATTAGTATATACTTTATCGTTGATTCCTTGGCAATCACTGGTCAATATCGCATTTTCATTACAATTATCTTTTTCTGTTGCTTTTCCCTAATGTGTATACCATTATAAAATAAATAAATACATAGCTAGACAGGGATTACATTTGTTTTAGACTGCCCTTTGATGCATCAAAAAAAAAAAAAACATCACTACAGTCCATAAAATTAAAGATACTTGCATTATGACATCTAAAAAAAAAACCCATGTTGAGAATGAAATTGCCCGGATGATGTTTAAAAATGTACTATTGTAGCCGACATCCTATAAAAATACACTAGGAATAATTACACAACAATGAAAAGAAAATACAACTTACTAGAGTACGTTGATGAGATGTATAGAGGTAGAATTGTCAGAAGACAAAGCAACAAACACACATGTTATCAGTATAAGCCACATGTGATAGAACATTTTATTGATCCATTTCTTTTACATTATGTGATGATTTAATAAAAATAAATATACGTTAAAAATGTAAAACTTAATTTGATTGGTAAAAAAAAAAAAATATTTTTATTTAAAATCTTAAATATTACAAGCGAAATTATTTGATTATGGTTTTCGTATTAAAATAAAGCATTAATTTTAAAAATCTGTATACTATTTGTTTACCTAAAAAAGCAAAAAAATTACAAGTCTAATCATTATAAATCTATATTTATTGCGTTTCCAAACGCTTTATAGGAGGAATAGCAACAACGTGTATATTCGCCAAATCCATGTGTCAATGAGCACGACGTGTACGTGTGAATTTGATCTGTGTGTGTGTGTTTGTGTGTCTGTGTTTTATTGCGCGTAGTAGGTGCTATACTTGTTAAATCACACAAATATTTTTCAATTTCATACCGAGAGAGGTTGGATCAAAAACATAAATCCAATTCTTAATACATCTTGTTTTTTTTCAGATAATATGCATGGATGTCATGTTACTTATCAACATTGCCATTCCTCAGCATCATCATCTTCATTTGTCCGTTCGGTTCCTTTGGGAACACAGGGCCTCTGTCAAAGCTCGCCACTGTGCACGGTCCCTTGCCAGTCGCTTCTATTCTTCCGAGCTCTTACCAGTTCTTCCAGCCTCATCTATCTAACACGCTCCTTCTCCATGTATGCTTATGTCTTCATCGCTGACGTTTGCCATGGGGGGTGTTGCGTTCTGGGTTCTGGATGTAAGTAAGACAGAAGTCTCGACTCTTGTCAATGATAATAGGATACTTTATTGTTGTAATAATTCACGTAGAGCTACTGCTTCAATAATACAATAGCTGCAGTAACACAATAACATCAATCTAGCCATCCAGTATTTCCAAACACAGGCTTAGTCCATTCAAGTCCCTCTTCTCGCTGAGTGTCAATATATTCGAGCCACCTCGATAACATGTATGACAAACACTCCCTAGTACTACACCGTCCTGTAGTCTAACACACACTAGTCTCGTACCCGCAGTACTGACCTCTCGACGTGTATTCACATTCCCCTCTCGCCCTGCTCCGTCTCACACTATATATAGCCCCTGGGCGAACTCTGCAAAGTCATGGCGTGACCTCAAGTGTTCAGTTTACCTGAACACAGTTCACAACATTTTCACAACAATTTTACAACAAATTCAGTCAGTGATTCTCATACCTTGACATACCCCCCTCTTCCGTTAGATTCTACCCACGAGTAGAATCTCACAATCAAAACAAGTCAGGGTATGGAATCACTACACAGGGGGTTCCAATCTAAGTTCCCTTAGCCCAGCTGTTATCATCCCGAAGGCTGCGACCCATACATTTCATAAGCATATCACTAAACATGGTTTTGATTTGTGTCCCACAGTAACGTTTTTAATAATATTATATGTGGACTAAACACTAATCACAGATAAACGTAGGACGCAAAAATCTTCTATATAGAAGGAGCGTCTGTAACAGATGAGATAAGATTGGCTAAAGGGCATCTCGTCATAAACAGAAAACAAGACTCACTTGATTGTGGGAATCGGACCGATTTAAAATATTATGGTTTCCAGGGCCCTTAAAACTTTATGTAGAAAAAAAAGCAATTTATATTGACTGGAAAGGCAATACATTAATAACTGCAGCTTTCGCTCACCATTTCTACATCCGGAAATACAGCATTGATTGTAACAGAAATAATTTCCACAATATTGAGGTCTGACCTTAGTACTATTAAAAACATAAACAACCAACATGATCCGTTATCTGGGCTGATGAAAGTAATTAAAGGATAGTGGAGCCGTCAAAAATAACTCAAAGAAAAAAAAAACTCTATCGCCGTGGCACGAATGTGATATGCAACGGAAAAGTGGACATAAGAGTTAAGTAGTCGTGTACTTACCGAATCAGTGGTAGCTGGACTTGACGGGGACCAGGGAATTCCTCGCTCGTCTGGGGACAAGACAGAAAATATGACAGACGTGATGGCAGTATTATTTTTTCATAGTCCCGGGCGGACATAGAGCAGGCGCTCCAGATACTTAACATTGATGGACAGGGGCAGGCGCTATAAACAGACGGTTAATCAATCGTCTTCAGTGAGGGGATGTGGATGGGTGAGATTTGGAGCGGGGAGCCCAGCGCATGTGTTTGAATTATGACGTGGGGGCTGCAACGTCGTACTGACATTACTGACAGCAGTTTACCGGGTCAGCAAATCTTGACCTAGTTTATGGTTGACACGCTGTGACGATGTTTTTTTTTTTTTTTTTTTTTTTTTTTTTTGTT
>MUZC01004194.1:463654-523590 GCA_002072015.1 Radix auricularia | reverse complement strand
TCCTTTTTTTTTTTTTTTTCTTTTCTGTGGTACTTTTGAAGAAATAAAAAATATAATTTATTTTCATTTTCATTCATTTTCAAAATACACTGTAGTAAAACTGTTGATGAAATTAATGTTTTGTCGGATCACAATCAAGAAAAACTTACTTTTTGTTTAAAGAAAAATAATTGTTATGATTGAATCCAGTGACCTAGTGTGCAAATGCGACCTAGCGCAACTACAGTGAGACAATGTTACCGCTAAGGACACATGGTGACAGAGGGTTACCATGACGACAAAGGGATACGTAGTTTCTCAGAGTAACCTAACGTATGCATTGTTGTGCTAGTACCGCAGGTTTATCTAGGTGAAAATAAATCTTACTATGACATTAATAAATGGGCTAGCAAGAGGAATTTCTGATGCTGCAGCCTCGCTATGGATTTGTTTTATTTTTTAAGATGCTATTATGAAAAAAAGATTTTTTAGAATATTTAAAAATTAATTTTGTTTTTAGGGCAAAATATCCATTACAATTTTTTTCTTTCTAAAAAAGTTGGCAAAATTCTACTTTTTTTATTTTACATATTTATTAATGATATTTAAAGTATTTAAAGTTTTATTACATAATAATAATAAATTAATAATTTTACATAACAATGTACCAAAGGAAAGAACTGGGCTAGCAGTGCTTTACACGAAGATAAATTAATAACATATATTGAATAAAATTAAAATTTAGAGAATAAAAAAGAAACAAACAAACAAATGAACTTTAAAAACATTTTGATCTGTAACATTTTATTTTCAAACTACTAAATATAATATACAATATATTTTTAGAGCCATTATATTATCAAATCTTGATTTACTGGCAGTCATCTATTTTCGGTGACTATTTTAACAGGCGACTCTTCCATGGATTCGTATCAAATCATTGTTGTTATCAACCCATACAATTGCAACACAAAGGTAGGCTTCGGGGTACGACGTCACTGTAATTCTTGGAATCAATTCTGGACGCCCAAGTCTATTCACACAACACAAAGGTAGGCTTAGGGGTACGACGTCACTGTAATTCTTGGAATCAATTCTGGACGCCCAAGTCTATTCACACAACACAAAGGTAGGCTTAGTGGTACGACGTCACAGTAATTCTAAAAATCAATTCTGGACGCCCAAGTCTATTCACACAACACAAAGGTAGGCTTAGGGGTACGACGTCACTGTAATTCTAGGAATCAATTCTGGACGCCCAAGTCTATTCACACAACACAAAGGTAGGCGTAGGGGTACGACGTCACTGTAATTCTAGGAATCAATTCTGGACGCCCAAGTCTATTCACACAACACAAAGGTAGGCTTAGGGGTACGACGTCACTGTATTTCTATGAATCAATTCTGGACGCCCAAGTCTATTCACACAACACAAAGGTAGGCTTAGGGGTACGACGTCACTGTAATTCTAGGAATCAATTCTGGACGCCAAAGTCTATTCACACAACACAAAGGTAGGCTTAGGGGTACGACGTCACTGTAATTCTAGGAATCAATTATGGACGCCCAAGTCTATTCACACAACACAAAGGTAGGCTTAGGGGTACGACGTCACAGTAATTATAGGAATCAATTCTGGACGCCCAAGTCTATTCACACAACACAAAGGTAGGCTTAGGGGTACGACGTCACTGTATATCTAGGAATCAATTCTGGACGCCCAAGTCTATTCACATAACACAAAGGTAGGCTTAGGGGTACGACGTCACTGTAATTCTAGGAATCAATTCAGGACGCCCAAGTCTATTCACACAACACAAAGGTAGGCTTAAGGGTACGACGTCACTGTAATTCTAGGAATCAATTCTGGACGCCCAAGTCTATTCACACAACACAAAGGTAGGCTTAGGGGTACGACGTCACTGTAATTCTAGGAATCAATTCTGGACACACAAGTCTATTCACACAACACAAAGGTAGGCTTAGGGGTACGACGTCACTGTAATTCTAGGAATCAATTCTGGACGGTCTATTCACACAACACAAAGGTAGGCTTAGGGGTACGACGTCACTGTAATTCTAGGAATCAATTCTGGACGCCCAAGTCTATTCACGCAACACAAAGGTAGGCTTAGGGGTACGACGTCACTGTAATTCTAGGAATCAATTCCGGACGCCCAAGTCTATTCACACAACACAAAGGTAGGCTTAGGGGTATGACGTCACTGTTATTCTAGGAATCAATTCTGGACGCCCAAGTCTATTCACACAACACAAAGGTAGGCTTAGGGGTACGACGTCACAGTAATTCTAGGAATCAATTCTGGACGCCCAAGTCTATTCACACAACACAAAGGTAGGCTTAGGGTACGACGTCACTGTAATTCTTGGAATCATTTCTGGACGCCCAAGTCTATTCAATCAAAGGTAGGCTTAGGGGTACGACGTCACTGTAATTCTTGAAATCAATTCTGGACGCCCAAGTCTATTCACACAACACAAAGGTAGGCTTAGGGGTACGACGTCACTGTCATTCTAGGAATCAATTATGGACGCCCAAGTCTACTCACACAACACAAAGGTAGGCTTAGGGGTACGACGTCACTGTAATTCTAGGAATCAATTATGGACGCCCAAGTCTATTCACACAACACAAAGGTAGGCTTAGGGGTACGGCATCACTATAATTCTAGGAATCAATTATGGACGCACAAGTCTATTCACACAACACAAAGGTAGGCTTAGGGGTACGACGTCACTGGAATTCTAGGAATCAATTCTGGACGCCCAAGTCTATTCACACAACACAAAGGTAGGCTTAGGGTACGACGTCACTGTAATTCTTGGAATCAATTCTGGACGCCCAAGTCTATTCAATCAAAGGTAGGCTTAGGGGTACGACGTCACTGTTATTCTAGGAATCATTTATGGACGCCCAAGTCTATTCAATCAAAAGTGGGCTTATTAGTGGTACGACGTCACAGTAATTCTAGGAATCAATTCTGGACGCCTAAGTCTATTCACACAACACAAAGGTAGGCTTAGGGGTACGACGTCACTGTAATTCTAGGAATCAATTATGGACTCCCAAGTCTATTTACACAACACAAAGGTAGGCTTAAGGGTACGACGTCACTGTAATTCTAGGAATCAATTCTGGACGCCCAAGTCTATTCACAAAACACAAAGGTAGGCTTAGGGGTACGACGTCACTGTAATTCTAGGAATCAATTCTGGACGCCCTAGTCTATTCACACAACACAAATGTAGGCTTAGGGGTACGACGTCATTGTAATTCTAGGAATCAATTCTGGACGCCCAAGTCTATTCACACAACACAAAGGTAGGCTTAGGGGTACGACGTCACTGTAATTCTAGGAATCATTTATGGACGCCCAAGTCTATTCAATCAAAGGTGGTCTTATTAGTGGTACGACGTCACAGTAATTCTAGGAATCAATTCGTGACGCCCAAGTCTATTCACACAACACAAAGGTAGGCTTAGGGGTACGACGTCACTGTAATTCTAGGAATCAATTATGGACCCCCAAGTCTATTCACACAACACAAAGGTAGGCTTAGGGGTACGACGTCACTGTAGTTCTAGGAATCAATTCTGGACGCCCAAGTCTATTCACACAACACAAAGGTAGGCTTAGGGGTACGACGTCACTGTAATTCTAGGAATCAATTCTGGACGCCCAAGTCTATTCAATCAAAGGTAGGCTTATTAGTGGTACGACGTCACGGTAATTCTTGGAATCGATTCTGGAGGCCCAAGTCTATTCACACAAAGACCAGACGTGACCTGGCCATATCAATGTAGATTGATTTCATAACGCACTCAGGGCCCTACCCATAGAATTATTATTACTTTTTTTTAACCTCTTCACGTCCTTCAACGCTCGCAGTACCCCTCCCCCTGCACACACACTCACACACTCTCCCTCACACCTAGCGACAGCCAAAAACATGACGATGACATGGGAGGGAACGCGTTATGAAAGTTCTTTCCCCATTTATTTGTTCTTTTGCTTGGATTGGTCAAGTCAATACCGGTCTATGGGCTGCCAGGTCCAACACGTTCGTGGGGAGGGGGCAGATGGGAGCAGGGCGCATCGATGTGGTCAGGTGAGAAATCGGTCAATCAGGAGGGAGATATGTCGATATAAAGATTGACTGGATTAAAAGCTTTTCAACGGAGTGCTCAGAGGGATTTGGGGGGGGGGGGGGGGATCAGCAGAATTGCCATTGTCCTAAGGGGATGTCCGCACTACAGCATACCGTTATCACCTAACTGTTATTTGAGTCAACGTTTTATCTCAAATAATTTTTAAAAAACAGATTTCATAAATCGTGAGTTTCTCATCTAATAACACATACATAACCAGTAACACAACAAACAATCGAAAATGTATTTTAAAAATTGGAAGTAGATGTCAATATATTGTAAAAAATAACACTTAAATAGGAACAGAACACTTCAAGTAAATTCACAAACCTTGATATAAAATACAGTCTTTTATAGATTCAATTAGTGATTAAAAAAAACCTTTAAAAAATATAAAACATTGTTAGAAATTAACAAAGCTCCCTTTAAGGTCAAAGTTCATATATATCCTATCAAACATGGCCGCTTTACGCATCAAGAAGTGTAAACTTTAGCGAAGAAAGAGAAGCAGCCGACAACGCAAGTTTATTGTATTGGAATTTAAAGTCTTGTATGAATATTACATTAAAACTTTTCATGATAAATGAAAAATAAACAATTTTCATTGCACTTTTATAATTTCTTTGCCTGGTAAAATTTCTGAGTCAAAATAAGAACCCAACACAACTCAAGTATATTGATAAAGGTCAAAGATAAGTCCAGTTCTTTGCCTTGAGAGTTGGGCGTAATGTACGGTCACCCTTCTATTATTAACACCCCTAAAAAGTGAACATTAACCAAAAATCCGTGTATCTTGCAAGGAGTTGCCGTTTCCCACTTACCCAGGTACATAACTGTTAATACGTTCGTTTTTTGTTTATTCCCACTTAACAAGGTACATAACTGTTAAATACGTTCGTTTCTCGTTTATTCCCATTTACCAAGGTACATAACCGTTAAATACGTTCGTTTCTCGTTTATTCCACTTACAAAGGTACACAACCGTTAAATACGTTTGTTTCTCATTTAATCTCACTTAATCTCTCGCCGACGTCACCTACCAAAGATCTTCGTAGAGGACAAATAAGGAAAAAATTTCTGACAGCATGTGACATTCTCTACCCAACTCTACTCATCCTAAATCCCCCTTTCCCCACTCAGTGATGTCATTGAACCCATGCCTCATTCATTAAAAAAATGTCTTGACATTGGGCATGGCGGTCAAGATCCACCCAAAAAAAAAAAACAAACCAAAAAAAAAAACAAACAAAAAAAAACAACCTTAAATTCGTTAAAAATTCAACATTGATTGAAGCTCTTGAGTTATCTTGAAGGGGCATTGAGAATTAAAAGACACACAAAAAAGTCATGACAAATTTTGTTGGATCTTAACATCAAAAATCAAAATTTAACAAGGTTATTTAATTCTGTATTTTTAAAAACGAATATCTTCACACACAAACACACACACACACAGACAAAAGATTTTAAAATGATAAAGAAAAATCTAATTGTAAAATTTGAAGCACAAATCTTCCGCGTAATCGATTCTTTCTGATCGCAAAAATCCTGGTGCTAAGAATTTATTTTTTTAAAATATCATTGCACAGCGTCATCAAACTATGCATCACGGGGTGAAAGTGAAGATGACAGTCCGATATAACACGAAACCTTCCCATACCAAAAGCAATGCGTCAAAGCTATCGCATTAAATATCTAGCGGGCAATAAGATCTCGATAGCGTTGAATGTTCAGCCGAAAATCTCAAACCAGGGCTTGTGTTTTTATTGGTCTTGTTATTTCTCTCTCGCACATTAGGTCCTCATCCCAGTAAACCTCCACACTCCCCTCCCCCAAGCAAACACTTTTTTAAAGGCCGCTTGGCCGAACCAACATGATCTGTTACTCGTCCTATGAAGGACTTAGGGCCCATCGCCCATAATGGATTTTCTGTGTACAGCAAAGGTAAATTGGTCTCAGAAATTACTGAAGTGTGCATGGCGGGTGACCGTCGACCTGTTGCCTCCATAACTCGAAAAACGGCAAGAGATTATTAAAAGGGAAAGTCGATTGTTGCCGATCTTTAAATTTTTTTTAATCTAAGATCAAATATTCTCTAACTTGCTTGGGCCCCAACAATAAAATATTCAAATATTCCTGACCACAATACAGATAGCCCGCTAACAATGGGAATTTAAATAGCCCTTTGGAACTATAGCATTGACATTAGGATGTTGTTCAATCTGAAAACAGGAAGCAGCGTCTACGGAATGCAAACAATTTTAATACGTATAAGCTTAATGCATTTTGCACGAAATTACGCCATTGAACGTCCTTGCCATTTCCTAAACTAAATTTATGTTTGAACTGCACATTCATTATACTAACCTGTAAACATAAGAATCACTAACCATTGTTGACTTTTAAGAATCTTTTATACATCAGAAGTTTGAAATTTTGTGTGTGTATTTTTAAATAAACATATTACCTTGTTAAATGTGGTTTGATATTTATTTATTACTTTACAAACCCTAACTCTGACCCTAAGACCATCCGTCACTCTAGAGCTAAGACCATTCCTCACACTAACACTCAACTAAACCCTAACAATGAACCGTACACCATCAAATTACCCTAATTTAAACTCCACACTATTATTTCCTTTAATCCGAAAACCAGCCATCACTTTAAACCTCACACAATCCCTAACCCTAGCCATTACCATAACCATTTGCTTAGCTAACACTTATTCCCTCATTTCATCTATATCCCCTGCAATAGTCCAAACTTCACATCTACCCTTAACCTAAAACTACTATTAGTAAAAATACTAACCTTCTCTGTCATATGATCAAACTTTTACATCTGTGACACTACTAGCTCAATGCATCCAATCCGGATACATTTTTGTTACATTTTCAAAAAAAATTCACTACACAAACTTGCAAAAATGACTTTAAGCAAAAACACTAATTAAAAAATGAAATAAATGCTAGTCTAGGAAAAATATCAATACAAATAATTACGTTATATAAAGAATTTTAAAAATAATCTAGAGAGCAAAATCGTCATATATAATAAACGTTAACGACCATGTGCAAATGAGCTTGGCGATTGACCCCAGCTGGGATAGAAGATCACAGTGGGCAAGTGGAGTGGGATGAAAAGAAAAAAAAAGGTTAGAGGGGGTCGTGGCAACAGTGCTTCTTGCGTTCCCTTGCGTTGTTCCATTCACAGAGTAACTTATGATTCGTTGTGTAGAGGTTATCATGCCCACCTTGCACGCGGAAGTACCTGGGTTCAATTCCCAGATGGAATTTTTTTTTAATTATCGTTTTTTCTGATTGTTCTTTTTCAGATTTTTTGCGAAAATGAGTAACCCTAGAGACCAAAAAAACCCCAACAATTTATTGTTGGCAAGGAATGGTAGTAAGGGTGGGGGCAGGTAGCAACATTCGCTGTGCACATGTCTCCACGTTTACTCGCTTTTGTTAACACTTCATGCTGCTCTTTGTGTCCATTCTCTCGCATCCGGTCAAAACAGCGACAGTCATAACAGCGACGATCATAACAGCGACTTCAAAACAGCGACTGTGTCAAAACAGCGACGGTCAAAACAGCGATGATCAAAATAGCGACTGTATCAAAACAGCGACTGTATCAAAACAGCGACTGTATCAAAATAGCGACTTTTTTCTTTTGCTTGTGATAATGCAGATTTTTTGTAGAGAAGGGACAATATAAAATTTAAAATAATCAGCTGCAGGTTTGTATAAATAAATGTTGGTGTGGTGTTTTAAAGAGTGTATACACAGTTTCAGGGCACATTTTTAAAAAAATTCAAAAATAAAATTATAACTGCTATTACTTAAGTCATATGTATTGTGCAGAAATCTCGATAGAGACTAGCAAACATAGATTCAATCGATTTATTGAGGGGGTTTGTGGTGGGAGGGGCAGAGACAGTTTGACTACAGAACTTTTTGATCCTCGGATGTTTCGACCCTCATTTTTACTTCGCAAATAATTGTTTTTTTTCTTCTAGTTTTTAAAAATAAAAATAATAGGGTTTAATATTAGATCTTTCCAAATCTATCGAACTCCTTCACCACTCCAATCCGATATCATTGGATAATAAAAAGGCAATGTGTTCAGATAATCCTTTTTAAGGTACCTACATTCTTTCAGCCAACAATCTCTTTGTTTACCTTCTCCATAACAGGCGGTCCGTGGTCGCCACTTTGTCTAGCCTTCGTTACATGCCATTGTGTAACCACCGGACAGTCGACCACGGGCCGTTTCGACAAGGGGGCTTTATTTTTTAAAAAATCTGGCAGGGCAACCATTATAAACGCCGCAGTATTTTCACCTTCATGATCGCCATACAATGTAACCTAGCCACCATCCATGCACCTCATTTTACACACTCAGTAACACACTATGGTGAACTATAACGCATTACAAACTTTTATTCATCCTATCAATGCATTCGTCATACTCATAAACTAAGACGAAAATAAACTGAACAAAATGTCAACAACAATTAAGGAACGTTCTGTTAAGTCATATGGGCCCAGCTGCTTGAACGATATTGTCCGCTACGCGGTGTTAGTAACTATTTAATGCATTAACTTTATATACTGACAACTTTGTACATCTTATTACAATTCAGTTTTTATGCTAGGTAGGTCTACACAAGAAACAGAAGTGAATGAAAGGGCGCAGGTTTGTAGTGGTTTCAGAGCTGCGAGTTTCGCCATTTATGTCAAAACCTTAATAACAAATAGTTTTTTATTTTATTTTTTTTTTTTTATTTATTTTTTTATATTTTATTAATTGATTTTGATTTTACGATTAAAAGTGTGGAACTGCTGTGAAAAATATTTTTTTTAACTAAAGATAAATGTGGTCCTTTCTAAGTATGTTTGGCATGGGAGTGGAGGGAAGATTGACTTTTATGTTATAGTGTTATGTATACCCATGGTTGTGGCGAGTGTTATGAGAAGGTAAATAATGAAATGAGAGGCGGAATAAATTTAGGCATTTTTACAAAGGACTATCTGACCACGTGCATTTTTATAGTCCTATTACATCGCCACTTTGATCGGGGTGGTGAGATCAATTGAAGTCTACCGAGACCAGACAATGTTCGTTGGCTGGCCCATGTTACATCAGGAAATGTTACGAGGGCTAGACTAAGCGACGACCACAGGTCAACGTTTGCTGGCGAGATTTATGGGAAATGTAAATAAAATGACTTGGGGTAGAGTGAATCTACGTACCTTTACCTGACCACGTGACCTCTTTATTGTCCGATTACATCGGATCGGGTGTGCTTAGTTGGACGTCGAAAAGGGTACCGGGTATATATACATGCTCGCAAACAACAGGCTGTTGATGATTTACTAAATCTGAAGTACACACGTCATTATTTAACTGAGTGTATACGTAGCCTCAGTGAATTGATTTAATTTTTATTGTAAACAAAACTTTTAATTTCAATATATACTTTATCAAAATGAGATACATGTCACATAATTTAAGTAACCTTCATCTTTTCTATTCTGTTTTAATCTTCCTTTTAATTCATTTTATATATTATGGAGCTAAGACAAATTAAATGTTATTTATAATTTTTTGTTGATACAATTGTATTTCACTCACCAGCTGTTTGTATATGAATAAGTGCATATGTATGTAGCATATGCTAATCTGCGTCATTAATTGCTTTTAAATTTTATTTAAATCAAAATATATAATTTTCATTAAATACTTCATCAAAATGTTGCAATTGTTTTAGGTTTTATTTTTTCTCTATGCATTTATGTAGTTTTTTACTTGGGGTCCTTGGATAAGTTTAGAAAATGAAAAAGGGGTCTATGTGTCAAAAAGTTGAGAACCACTGTGTTAGGTTTACGGTTGGACCAGAATAGCTTTGTTGTGAAGTCGCTGTTTTGATACAGTCGCAGTTTTGATAGTGTCGCTGTTTTGATACAGTCGCTGTTTTGAAGTCGCTGTTTTGACTGTCGCTGTTTTGACACAGTCGCTGTTTTGAAGTCGCTGTTATGACTGTCGCTGTTTTGACTGTCGCTGTTTTGAACCCGTGCCTTCTGCCCCATTCTCTCACCCACTCCCCGTTCTTTGCGCCATCTATGACAAGCAAGTCTGTGGCGTATGCTACGCCGCGGGTCATCGTGTATAGAGTATTTATATAAGCGACTAAAATTGTTTAAAATAAAATTAAACTATTAAGTTTTAACACCAATCTTTAATTATTTTGATAGTTACTTGTAAATTTTAAGGGAAATGTTTTGAGACTGTCATTGCTCTGCTAGACCAAAGCATGTGCACTTTAATTGTTCTATAAATTTAATGATGCTAGTATTAATTAACAATTTCAAGAGCTGCGTTAACCTTAATGCTGTTGTCTTTCATCGCTCTTCAAAGAACTATCTAATACGCATAAATGTAGCTGATGGTTAAGAATGTATAAACATTATATTTAAAAATCCTATACTGATTTTTTTTTTAAAATTAGTTTTTAAAAAGTATTTAGTTTCATTCTTACAACTGATTTTAATTAAAACTATTCTTAAGTGTGGGCATGGCGATTTTCAAATTTTCTCCAATGTAACTAAGGTGAAAACAGCTTAATTGACGATCTAGTACCTCTCGCAAACTCATCGTATACTAAGCGCATTTGCTGTTCCTGCTCACGTTGTTTTCATTCACTAACTAAACACGTTTAGGACAAGAGAGCCGAGGGTAAAACGAGGGACAAATACGACCAGAACTCAAACGAGGCCACGCGTCAAACACACGCGAGATTCACTGAATTGAATTCAATAATTTGGCCCCGAGGTCACGTGAACGAGACCTGGGCAGACCGTCCACTCACCCGAGGGTTCTGGTCACAAGTGCCTCGTTGTACCAACAGGACTGCGTCGGGCGTAGAGATCTTTCTTGTAGTAGAGTCTGCCCTTAGGCCAAATGGGGTTCTATTTTATGCTTTATTTTTCAACATGTATTTATAGCGCCATCTCTTAAAAAGTAAAAAAAAAAAAACACACAACAGGAAACAAAGAGTTCTTCCAACCTTGGCGGGCGAGTCTATTAGTAGTATTAGGGTTCAATATTTGTGACCACAGCTGGAAACCTACGAGCCAGGCGCTATACAGAAAAGCCCCAAATGATTCCCAAGACCATGGGGCGTTGGGTGTGAACTCCAGACCCTGTTGAGGTTGAAAGATTTCTTTCCTTAATCTCGTTTCCCGGGACCCATTCAAAACTGATTGGTTAAACCAAGAACGGCTTGACCTCCTAAAACTCGTGCACGTACTTCGTCCGAGGTCAGATGGGCTGTTCACAGGTCAAAAGTTACAATATTGAGTTACACGCCCTCTCTCATTTTAGAGACATTTAACTAAGACATTTGCGTGTTTCGCTCTTCAAATAAATGTATCCTTATAATTGAGCGATACCCGGGGGGGGGGGTCCGGGAAGCGAGAGAGACCTACGCTCATATAATGTTGTATGCACTGTTCAGCAGGTTTCACGTGTTTTAGCCTAAGCCTTAAGAGAGAAATTTCTAAACCTACAGAGAATGAGGTTATATTAGATTAGTTAAGAGTTAACTGAGTATAAAAAAATTCTTGGAAAAGTGACAATTTTAAGCTTTATACGCAATAAGTGGATTTAAAACAAGTATAAAGGCAAACATAACTTTTCTTTAAAAATTAATTACATCGATTGCTTGTTTTGAAGCCGACACAATCTTATAGCCCCACGAATATTTGACCAATAACACTTGTGGGATGTTGCAGAAGATGCTAAACGGAGGACACTGTTGTTGTTTTTTTGTTTATACACCATTGCAAAAATAGACATAAAATGTTAGATGAGGTTCATTATCAAACCACTATGGCAAACGGAAAATTAACACACATGGTGCTCACTTAGAAAATACCGAAATTGTGTTTATTGAAAATATTCAACGATTGTATTCACTAACGATTGGCAAAGAGAATAAGAACATGTTTTAATTCATAAAATTATTAAAATTCATTATCATTATAAAATTATTAATTAAAAAATACGAATTTAGTTTTAAATACATATTTTTTACTTTTTAAAATTTAAATTCAGAATCTTGACTCTGTTGCACCAAAGAATTTTATTAAATTAAGTTGTAATTCTCTCAATAATGGTATTAATTAGACCCTTCGAAATTGTCTTCATTACGATCAAAGCTCCTTTAGGTCCCATGTAACATAAGAAAGATAATATATATTTCAAAAAAGATTATAAAATATAGTTGATGTTTCTTGTTGTTGTGGCTTCTCGTCCATCAGGAGCAACAGTCACGTCTTAATTTCCCCTTAAGATCATAGGCCACCTACCAGAATCCTCCAGTAATCCCTATCCTGGGCCAGTCCCTTCATCATCCTCCAGTCATCCCTATCCTGGGCCAGTCTATACATCATCTTCCAGTCATCCCTATCCTGGGCCAGCCCCTACATCATCCTCCAGTCATCCCTATCCTGGGCCAGCCTCTACATCGTCTTTCAGTCATCCCTATCCTGGGCCAGCCTCTACATCATCTTCCAGTCATCCTTATCCTGGGCCAGCCTCTACATCGTCCTTCAGTCATCCCTATCTTGGGCCAGCCCCTACATCATCCTCCAGTCATCCCTATCCTTGGCCAGCCTCTAAATCATCCTTCAGTCATCCTTATCCTGGGCCAGCCCCTACATCGTCCTTCAGTCATCCTTATCCTGGGCCAGCCCCTACATCATCCTCAAGTCATCCCTATCCTGGGCCAGCCCCTACATCATCCTCAAGTCATCCCTATCCTGGGCCAGCCCCTACATCATCCTCAAGTCATCACTATCATGTGCCAGTCTCTACATCATCCTCCAATCATCCCTATCCTGGGCAAGCCCCTACATCATCCTCCAGTCATCCCTATCCTGGGCCAGCCTCTAAATCATCTTCCAGCTATGGCCAAGTCTCTTGATGTCTGCTTTCAAATATTAGCAGCAAGCGAGAAGGGGTGAATATTTAAAAGTTATTTCAAAATCATTCACCAATGTAATTCATATTAATATATTATGGCTTTCGTGTGCATGCGGTGTTGTTGTTGAGTTCTCATTTATTGAAGGACTTTCCTTGTCATGAAAAAAGACAAGTGCCTCTCTATCTCTCTTTCTCTCTCTATATCTCTCGCCCTCTCTCTCTCTCTATCTCCCTTGTAAGATTTTGATAGCCAAGCAACAATGCCCACTTTTCTTATCAGTATGAAGATAGCGCACCGACATGAACTGTATGCACTGAGTGTGTTGAAAAATATCTTTCAAGAAATAATTACACAAAAACAACCGTAAATAAAAATAAAGAACAACTTTGGGGGCACGTGCCATTAAAAACGATAGATGCTGAAAAACAAGTGGTTATATTAAATTGTGTATCTTGTTAATTTGAGTGTATTTGGAAATGTAACTTGATAGCCTGAAAACGTTTGAAAGTAAGTTCAAATGTTTGGAATTTCATACACTTCACTTGACATTTTAAAAGAGCGCTTAATTATTATTTTAAGTTAATATTTAAGAGTCTTGCCGCACGCTAATGGTTTGTCTCGACAATGCACAACAAACGGCTGTCTGATATTTGTGAAGTCAAAGTGTGCATTACTTACATTAGTTCAAAAAATAGCTAGCATTTTTGTGCTCTAATTGTCAGGTGTTGGTGGCTTTTGTCTAAATACACAAAAGTTCGGTTGTTTGTTTAGTGCGGTCTAAGCATAGTAATAACAAGATATCGGTACGGTCAAATTACAGTAAAATGTCAGCAATTATTTTGTGCGGTTTAATTACAATTCGCTTTTGTTTGGTGAGGTCTAAGTGGAATAAAGTATAAATTTACTACATTTTAAATACCTTCACTTTCGGGATTTATTTTAGACTGAGAAACTTCCTATAGCCATCGAAGTGAAATCTAAAATAGTATATTTTCTCGCGATAATTAAAAAATTAAAATTCTTTAAATAATATGATCATGTAAATATGTTAATGTAAATATTTGTTAATTTAGCCAACGCCTCGGCTAATGAACTCTCAGAGAAAACAAAGTATCTCCTTTTGTTGACACTGCCAGGCGGCAACCGCAACGTTGTCAGAAATTAAACCGCAAAGCTCAATATTTGACGTTCCTATAAAGTTCAATATTTCTACATGATATCTCGGATGACTGTTTGTGTTTCTAAAACAAAACACGCTTCCACATATAATTACACAAAATCTGGTTGCCCTTGTTGTGCGTCCATGAGATTTTTTTAGTCAGGCGTCAATATTTCCAAAAGTGCCTGTGCGTGACATGAAATATAAACTTTACTTAAATTAAAACGACGAGGTGTGTTCATGGTATATGAAGACATGGCGCGAGTAAGCTGCGCAGTGGGCTTTTATTTATTATTATTATTTTTTTTTTGGTTATTTTTTGGTCTTTTGCAACATTCTATCTATTTGTATTTACATCTCGTGTCGCGCTGAAATCGTCATGATTATTTTATGAACTGTCGGCTTGAAGTTTAGCGAAGTTGTTCACTGCGCTCAAATAATAGTGGTTGAGGGGTACGCTCAAATGTAAGAATGAGTGAAGAAAAGGAGATTAGATGTTTATTTTAAATTTGTAAAAAATATCAATTTCCCGCTGGAAGAGTAGCTTTGGAAGGTTTTTTGGATAAGCACTTGTTGTTAGTGACGTGGTTCAAAAATACTTTTTTTTTTCAAAAACCATCTATTGCAGCTGTAAGTTATTATTGTAGCGTTAAATCTAGCCTAATAGATAAACTAACTTTTTGTATGTTCTTCTTAAATTAAAGGCGCATTCAAAACGGGAAAGTAATTTTTAAAAAAAAAAAAGAAAAAAGAAAGTAGAATCTATACGAATTTATCAGGATTACGGAAAATAAACATAATATTTTGTATCTCTTTTCAAAATTTTGGAGACATAAAGGCTTCATAGAGGCTTTTATGGCCATGGGCATAGAATTCTTCTTTCAAATAAGGATTTTTAAATTTATTTTTTTTTAAAAAAAAATATTTTTAAATCTCTTGTCTCTTATAGACTTCCACATTCATTAACCCATGAAACCAAACCACGAGCTATAAAAAATATTTGTTGTTGGTGGCTATAAAGAGGGCAGTCAGTGTAATTGTATCCTTAAGGTCGGATCAGTCGCCATCGGTTTCAAGCTCGAGCAATTACTGGCGCTTATCAAAGGAAGAAACTTAAACACCTCACGTTTTGAGCGAATTCTAGAATTACCATTTTAAAATCACATATGTTTCGCGTGGAAATCAATGTCTTTTAAGATTATTTGATATAGACTTAATGTTCTTTAAATGAAGGCAATCGAATCAATAGTTTTCCGTTTTATTTTTACTTCTGCGAGGTCCAGGTTTAGAAACTTATTTTGAAAGGCCAAATGAAGAAAAAGTTAAATACGTTTTTTGAAAACTTGCCCCTAGTCTAAAAAAAAAATATATTTATAAATTTTAAAAACAATAGAAACGAAACAAACAAACAAATAAACAAACAAAAAACAAAAAAATGGCAACATGCAGTGTAAAGATCATGTAGGAAAATGACAATGTTTAGAGCAGCAAACATAAGCTGTCTATAGGACGTAGGGCCAACTGCTGTTGATAGTCTTGACATTGGTGAAAGGGGGCACGGATCGGTTGGAGTGGGGTAAAAATTAAACAAACTAAGGCTTTTATGGAATAGGTGATGATAAAAGTCAACATTTAAATTAGACTAACAAAAATAGCCCGACTTGTAAGGTATACGACAACAACCACTGTGACACAAAAGAAAACTAGACATAAAAAAAAAACCGGAATGAGTATTTAAAAGCACCTTTAAAAATGAATTTCCATTTTTTTTAATTCAAGTAAAATCATTCTAGATTACATTAAAAGTCATTTCAAATCAGTAATTCACAAACTAAATAAAATAATGAAATCTTATTCCCTCACGCCACATCACCAAGTATGTGTCAAGAGTATGCGTAACACGCAAGAATTTAACATAAGCATTCACAAAGCGAAAGCGGGAAAACCCCATTACCTATAATTCTAGATTAAATTAAAAATCAATTTAAATATATAAATTTGAAACTAAAACCGATTGCTTTCAAAAACTGCTGCTAAAATGACGGGATGCGCACGAAAAGACATTCTTCAAAAAAAAAATTACTTCTTTAACATTAGTCTACTCTCAATATTATTAACTGTTCATTTGTTTAAATTGTTTTTTGTTTTTTAAGTTATTATTATTATTTTTTTTTTTTTTGCGTTTGTAACTTGTATCAACCCTATAGAAGTTATTGTAGGCGAGACTAAATACTGATTTTTTAGTATTTTTTTTTTCTGGAAATCCAGGAAATTTTCTCCGTATTTTTTTACCTTGGCACATTCTTGATACCTCCTTTACATATTTTCAAAATACCCGAACCCTCTATCTGGTATGAATCATGAGGAGTTATAGGTTAAAGCTTGACAGACATTTCAAATACTTAAACGCTATTTTTTCCCCATTGGAAAAATTGCGTTAAAAGTAAAAAAAAAAAAAAAATCTATTTAGAATCTACTGAATTTTTTTTAAAAAAAAGTTCTTTCTTTAAGTTGAAATTCATCGCTTAATTTAGAAAAACACCTTCTCTCATTGCGAGGAATGTGTGGATGCATAAAAAAAATCATGTTAAGCCTGGTCCCTTTTGGAACTCAGGACGTGTTAGCGCATTTTCGTATTATGTATCAGTACTTATGTTAGATATCAGCATTATGTAGTTATCAGTAATTGTGTTTAGATTTTAGACATATTTTAATGAATTTTCTTGTGTAATGAATATACCTGACATTTTTTAAATTTAAAAGTCATTTCTTTACATTTTAAAAAAAAATTATTTTCTCTTTAATCTAACTACAAGTCACCACAAATGATGACGTAAAACTCTCTAAACTTTTACACATATTCTAATGACGTCAACTAAAAAAAAACAANATAAGTGGTGCTGAGTTGGTGAGACTGCAATAAGTGGTGCTGAGTTGGTGAGACTGCAATAAGTGGTGCTGAGTTGGTGAGACTGCAATAAGTGGTGCTGAGTTGGTGAGACTGCAATAAGTGGTGCTGAGTTGGTGAGACTGCAATAAGTGGTGCTGAGTTGGTGAGACTGCAATAAGTGGTGCTGAGTTGGTGAGACTGCAATAAGTGGTGCTGAGTTGGTGAGACTGCAATAAGTGGTGCTAAGTTGGTGAGACTGCAATAAGTGGTGCTGAGTTGGTGAGACTGCAATAAGTGGTGCTGAGTTGGTGAGACTGCAATAAGTGGTGCTGAGTTGGTGAGACTGCAATAAGTGGTGCTGAGTTGCATTGGTTGTATCTATTACACCAACAAAAAAAGGACTCAGTTTGGTTATTGTTATTTGGACATTTGGTTATGGTGTAATTTATTTAGCTATGATAGAGGATTTTATTTCTAGTTGTCGCATCTCAAAATGTCTGATCTGTCTTTTCTACAAATATTATATTTGTTATTAAAAATGTCAGAGTTATAAATGTAAGCCTTTAACCAAGTTTCGGAACTAGCAATTAAGTCTTGTTATTATGTCTTTATCAGTCCCCTATAAATGTAATTTCATTTTTACCTTCTAGACTGGGGAAATTGGGTGATCAATTAATATGATTTTTTATTATTAGTTTTATTAAATTATTGTGGCAGCTTTCATTCTAACTAGCGGGATATTTATCATAGATTTTCGCTAAGACACTGTAAAAGTTTGTAGTATTTAGGTCAATATAGTTAATAAAGCTTGAACTTATTTGAGGTAATTTAAACCCATAATGTGCAGAGATAATCTTTATTTGCTAGACATAGTGCTATGTGATTTGGTGTATTTGTAGGCAGGCATTTAAGGTGTCATTTGATGCAGGTGGCCTGAGGTGGCACGCTGAATGGCTTGTTGGCCGTTCTCATCTCGGTTTAATGTTTGTTTTTTTCCTTCTTTTTTTTTTGTATACTTAGTGGGATAAAAGAAACATCACGACCCAGGTTAAAAGCTGACGGTTTTTTAAAACTGCATCCTGCATCAAACTTGCAGGGGACCCTTAAAGCGTTTTTAAATGTTATATTTATTAAATTATTTCTTCATCCAATCGGCATGAAACTTTCGAAAGTTGATAAGTGCACTCTATCAAAGATGTCTGTTTGAAACATATTTAAAATTACAACAAATTGGTGGACGGGTGCACAAAATATCCTCTGTTTTTTTCCTAATATGAATTTGATTTTTTGAAGAAAAACACTTTTAATTATCGGTTATTAGGTAAGTGGATGGATCCTGTCAAAACTTTGAACAAAAAAAATGCATTGCTCATATTAAAATACTATAGGCATTACACTCTCAATGTCCATTTCTTTGACGTTTGAGCCCCCAATGTAATTTTTGTGGAAACGCTTAAGATTGTGTCCCTTATTCAATTTTTAACTATCTTGAGAATTGTAGAAATATAAAATTCATAAAATATATATAAAGGGCCTGTTATTTCAAGCTAAACATACTGTACTAAATGTCGGTCTTTGCTTATATGAGCTTTATAAAAACTAAAATTAGCGTTAGATTCTACAAAAAATTAATATATCTTGACCTAACTTAAAATTTAAAAGGGCATCTTATAATCTTATACATCTCTTTCTTTTATTTGAAAAGTTTCATTCTTTAACTAGTTAGTTATAAAATTGCTTATTGTTGAACATGGCACCCTTCACAGTCCCATTATCACCGTAGAAAAATCATTGCTGAAGTAACTTTGAGTTGGCACACTTTTTAGTCCCATTATCACCAAAGTAAATCATTGCTGAAGTAACATCGAGTTGGCACTCTTCCTAGTCCCATGATCAGATTCTATGATAATATCAAAAGATCACAACACATGATTCTCACAAATGAACCCTCTCATGATCCAATAATATCCCTCGTTCAAAGCAAATTATATCATCCAATGATGCGATCTCATAATACCATCAAATTTTTAAATCATATCAATCCATCATATGATCCAATATTTATCCCATTTATGATCCCTTCCTAAGATCCTTTTCCATGATTATATCCCGTGATCTAAAGCAATGATACTATCCCATAATAATCCCACATGACAAAAGCCGATGAATACATCACATGATACAAATCGACTATACAAACCAATTATTCCATCATAGAATCCCATCCCAGTATATTATCTAATTATCCCATCCGCGATCAAATCCCTTGATACCATCCCATTGTTTATAAAAGACACTTGTTTCTCCTTAATGAGACAGTCAGCTCAAAACTAATTACATTGTCGAATGTGAAATTCCAGAAGATGTTCGTTTATTGACATTTGACTTTTAATTTCAAGCAATGGAGAAAAAAAACTAAATGGTAGAAAATGAAGATTATCTTTAAAAATAAACGTTTTTAGCTAATTTCAATATATGGTCAATCTATAAAACACCAACATAAGCACCTGAGACTTTCTTTAAGATGGTTTATAGCATTGTATGAGATGAGATGTGCAAAGTTGTCACAAATGTGATATGTAAGGCTATCATCATTTGATAAACTGCACTTGTTAGTGTTAAAAATTGAAGTGCATCTAACATAACAAATATGATTATTAAATTCCCCTGTGATGGTTTCACCAACATTTGATTGCTGAATGATGTAATTAAAATAAGTTATTGTAACTGTAAATCTCTACCTTTATTGTTATAATTTGTGTACTGCAATCACTTACTAGCGTTATGACGTCAACAATGCTTCCTACGGCTTTATCAAAGTATTATTGTTATTTTTATCACAACTCTTTGCATTCGATATTGTTTTATGCAGGGAGAGACGGACAACGAACTTCTTTCAATATTTAGGGCCGACCCTGAATTACTCGGCCTTCCCAATCTTGGAGAAATTCTAGAGGCGGCCTCTTGTAGGGGAAAATGTGGACGAGTTCAAGTTTTCCCGTGCACGTGTGACCAAAATGTGTTGTTTACAGAGATTGTTGTGAAGATTTTTATTCTGTTTGTTCATTGACTTTCATGGAAGCTAAAAAGACGTTTGTACAATTACTTAATTTAGATATCACGTGTTCTAAAAGGGCTAAGAATTTTCTTGTTACCTCAAGATGTAATAGTCAAAGCAACTTCAATAACAATTTACTACCCCAAGAAGAGGATTTAGACAAACATTATGGAGATGTCCAACACTTCTCACCGCTTGACCCTTACATTCGATCTCTGGAGTTTGTGCCGGTCACAGATGTCAGTACAGGACTTGTGTATAAAAATATGGAAATATTTCAATGTCACGCAAGTAAGAAATCAAAACCAATGAAATGGCGAATTATTTAATCGAATTTATTTAATAGGTGGAGGACATATTATCTTAATAGATTGGGGACATATTATCTTAATAGACTAGAAAACATGATAGACATAGCTCTGTTTATTTTACCGAATATAATTTGCCAAAAAACACGACATTTGCATATCGATGTGTACAAGATTCTCAAATGTTCAATCCCCGGAAGGGTGAACAATATACGCACATCTCTCAGCAATTGCAGAGCAAGCCGATGAAAGTTGACAAATTGCAGATGGAAAAATTAATTTTGTTTGTTTCTTACGTCGAAGGCTCTAAAGACTGGAAAGTCTACTTAAACCGTCACCGCGCTGCTCTTGTGTATGGGAACAAGACTGTTCAGAGTTGTCGCACGGCTCAGGATTATGGGTATGATTTTTATGAGGTAATTTTTCTTGAATTGTATCAAGATCAAATCATCTTAAGTCATGACATGTTAGGCGAGAAATTTTACAAACACTGGGCTTCGATGACATGTGACCTCGACACTGTATGGGGAAGTTACTCCTATAACTGTACTGTTAGCTCCAATGTTGCTGGGAGGAACGTCATGCGAGACGACTACTGTAAGATTATTTTTAATTACTACATTGCTTTACCCTACGGAGCCCTGATAAAAAGGCTTGAGAATCATGTGTCCATTCCCGAATTAGTTCATTGCCTGATAAAAAACCATTTGAAGTTAAGACATCCTCGATGAGTGGTTGCCGCCAGTGGAAATGCTCACAGAGTTTTTTTCTTAACACGACATTGTATACTCTGAAATACTTCGTGTACTATAAATTAACTAACGCTGAGGACGCCAGTTTTCTTGTTGATTTAACTACTTTGCCACTTCTACTAAGTGAATACCAACCAAGTCTAAATACATCATTGAAAGAGTCAACGTGCCTGGTCAACGTAAAACTTAAAGCTGAGGACCTAGGAATTATAGACGTCGTGACCTTAATAAACAAGGATGGAGCTGACTTATTAGATTTAGATAAAATTACAAGTTTATCAAATAACTATAGACCTGACCTTAAAATCATCATCTTTGAGTGCAAATATTTATATGATGAGTTTACTCTTGTTACCGGTAGCAGGGATTGTCCCATGGATAATTACACAGCAGGAAGTAATTCTATAAAACAAACGAAAATTTTCTCCTCTGTAGCCATAAATTATTTTCAGATATTATGTTTTTTTCTCTCTTTCAGTTGCAACATGACATCTTTGAAACTACGTCCATAATTCTTTATATAATACGCAAAATGCGACCCATCTGAAACATTAAATATAAATTTTAAATTCTGATTGCCGTCCTTTAGAAATATAAATATAGATCTATATATTTGACTAATACCTTCGCCACTTTTTACACACAAAAAAGTTATTTAAAAAAACAACAAAAAACCGGTAACTTGGTATTCTTGCCTAACCAAGCGTCTAAATACAAAGATAGAAAGTAGAAAGTAAACTATAATTAAGACCGATTTCGTTTGTAGCTTTTAAAAAAGTGTAGTCTACCACTTTATTTACGCTTTCCTATTATTTTTTGGAGTCAGCTTACGAGCGGGTTACACACTTTTAATACTAGTCTCTTCTAAAAGAGAGGGGTCGGCTTATAAACGAACGGGTTATACGTTTTTCTCAGTACTCTATAACTGTATTGTCTTTTTTATCCTTGGGAAATTAATTATTAGCGTTTATGATTATTTTGATTATTAGCGTTATTAAATGTATGGGTTTAAGGTAATCCACAATATGTCAAGATACATCTATATTTGCTAGGCATAGTGCTTTGTAATTTGGTGATTGCAGGCATGTTGTGCAGTGCCATTCAATGCAAGGGTACGCTCTGTGGTGGATTAAGGGGGGCTGAACGGGCTATAGACAGGGGGCCCCAGTGGTTTTGGGACCTCCAAAATTTTTATATTTTATAATAAAAGTTTACAAATATTTGCACAAACCCTTTAAAATATAATGAATCCAAAAAATTAATAAATGTTATCTATTAATCTCATCGCTATTCAGACACGATAGTCTTAATAATCGAAAAACTTGATTTGAATGGCTAACATTTTATAAAGTATAGTGATTTATTTTAAAATTTAGCAATCTTTGATAAGCTCTGTTGGCTGTTCGGTAGAGTTTAGGCTTGAGGTGCAAGCGGTGATGGGTTCGATTCCCACTGGAGGAACATACGTTGTTTTTTCTTTTTACACTTAATTTTAATATATCGGCAAACATTTCAGACACTTATTTCTTCGTGTTTTTTATTTGATTAATATTATTGGTTGGGAAAGCCGTTCCCATAGTACAGACAAAGCATGATGAAGGAACCAATGGACTATTTACATTTTTATATTAGCTGTTGCTGGATAGGGCCCCCGTTTGATTTCAGGCAGGGGCCTCGTGCAGTCTTAATCCGTCCCTGGGTACACTGATGTGCTCATTATTTTTAGTGCAAGGTTTAGTACAAATTTTGCGTTTAGATGTTACCGTGGATGGGTTAAGTACTTTGTCGCCGGCAAGAAACAAAATTTTAGAGGACTTTTTTTTGTGTGCCTATATTTACATATATTATGTTTCAATTGATTTTAAAAGAAATTTCCTTAATTGTGTTAAAGTATAGAGGTGTAGTCAATGAGTTTTGTGTTGTAGTTGTTTATTATTATTGATATATTTGTCTCAGTTTGAGAATATGTATTGGTTAATGTCAATGCCCTTAAACGTGTTATGGTTATCACTAAGACTAAGATTGAATTATTGAATTTCTCATTTTCGGGTTTGGCTAGGTTGAAGGCTTTTTCAAATTTAATGCTTAAGATATTACTATTAAAATACTGTGAGCTCAGTATGAACTTAAGATATTACTATTAAATACTGTGAGGCTCGGTATGAACTTAAGATATTACTATTAAATACTGTGAGGCTCGGTATGAACTTAAGATATTACTATTAAAATACTGTGAGGCTCGGTATGAATTATCTAAAATATTTTTATTGGTTCAAATTTTAATTCAGTTCATTTTAAGTTATTTTAAGAAATGTTTAATTAATTTTTTTTTAAGTTTATTTATTTAATTTATAATTCAGTTCCTGTTAAATTCAATTAATTTAGGTATAGACATAACAGAAAGTAAAAGCCTAACTATTATTTATTTAATATCATTATGTAAAGTTTCACTTGGTTACTGCTAGACTAGTGAATATTTACTCGTTAGTTTATTTTTATTGCTCGTTTCTCACGACAAATGCTAATGTCTCAACCACTTGTATAATTCATTTTTACTACTAAAATTTGTTTTTTAATTAGAATTTTCAAATATTTTATATTTGTTATAAATCTCTAATATTAGCTTTAAATTTATCATTCCTAAGTTTTACACGTAGTCATCTGATTTATTGTGAAGGTTTATTAATGGTGTTATGTAAACGGTTGCAGCTAGGAGACTTCCAAATAAATCAAAACAAAAAATGGCCGCCTACACAGCATGAGGCATGAGTAGGGGTTTAGTCAGTGGCGTAGCTAGAGCTTTAGCCGCCCGGGGCGGTCTCCAATATGCCGCCCTTTTAGGGGGCCGGCCATAAATGACGTCCCGCACCGGGGGGGGGGAGAGAGTCACATATTTGATGTCATTCAAAACGCGCAACTTTAAATAAAAGCTACACTGAAATATATGATTACCCAAACTTTATTCACTGACGATTTACGTAATTTCAATCTTAAACTAAAAACATATTTAAATGACCAAACAAACAAACAATTATTTTAAACATGCTCATTTTCAAATACAAAATACCGCCTGTATGGGGGAGGGGGGACTTTGTCAAGTTACAATGAGGAATAGGTCTAAGTTTTCGTTTCTTTACGCTGTGCGACGAGGGGGCAGGGGGTGAAAAATCAGCCGAAATCACGTGACGTCATTTATGGGTGGCCTCTTAATTAAGTTAATCATATGATCGATTTTATAACTTAAGAAGCATGAATAAATAATTGTAATTGAAACGAAGTACATTGTAAAAGGTTCGGAACAATTTTACCATTGCATGCCCTATTTATGTAAGCAGTAATAAAAGAGGACGCATAAGATGACAAACCTATAAATACACATTATAAAAATACAAAAAAATACAAGATAATTGTTTTGAAGGCCACAAGAAAGTTATAGGTACACAGGTCCCCCCCCCTCAACCACTACCTTAAAATGAGACAAAACATATTCCAAATTTACACCCAAAAACAATAACAATTATCTTATCTTATCTTAGATATACAGACGATCCTTCTATGCAGAAGATAATTGCGTCCACAGACCATGAGAGATGATCTGATGGCAAGTGATGCAGCGGTCACAGGCCACGGCTATAATTAATATACTTTTATTTTTTATTTATAAATAGATCTATATGATTTTTTAGAATGAAAAAAGTGTATACATCTGCATGTAAACATATTTTTAAAAATTATTTATAAATTTACTTACTCACTTAACTTTCATAGTCGAAAAATCGTTTATTATGTTGTCAAAATTTAAATTATTTGTAATGTCTTCTTTTATGGACAATATTACAAGATTTTGTAGTCTTAAATCACTTATTGTGGAGCGAAAAAAAAATTTCAACTTCAGTTTGGAGAAGGTCCTTGCACAACTAGATATACTGATAGCAATTGTTGAATAAAATTCTTAGCAAAATTGTAATGTTGGATAAAGAATTTTCCAATAGTTACTGTTAAATATATTTTAATAGATCAAGGGGGTATTTCCCCTCTTTTTTTTAACATAATGCCTCTTCTTATAGTGTAGGTACAGCCCGTGTACTGTCATAAAAACCTGGATCCTTTCTCTTTCAATCTCCAACATTTCTTTATCAATGTAAATAAAGAAATTTAATTGATGTTCAAATTCTTCATTTAGAATCCTAGATGGTATAGTATTATACACGAAGATTTTCTAGCAAGGACATGCAACTCATCACATCGTTCTTTTATTTTCTTTTATAGTTACATCTATGGATAAAAACAGTTCTCGTTGTACTTCTTGCTCTAAAGATAGAACCACGTCTTCTGAATTTTCCCCACTCGTATTTTTCTCCTTTTAACTTGATATCTAGTCGATATTTCCAACTCTCTGTAACAGCGTTCTGTAATAGCATATATCTTTATTTCATCAAATGGGTTTACATAGTTTGTATTAATTTAAAAAAGACGGGCTCCCAAAAAATTGAAATACCATAGAAAAGTAAAAGATTGCCATGAACTGAGTTAAATTCCAGCATCTGATTTCGGTTTACTCGTCACTTCAGATGTCTATTTTCCACGAACGCTTGAACTTTTTAAGTATGTCTTTTTCTGAGTTATTTATGTTATTGTGGTGTTTATTAACGGAGAAATGAAAAGTCGTTCATTTTTAATGAATAATTGTATATTAATAAAAAAAAATACAAGCTATATGTGTTAATTAAATGCAATAAAAACAAAGTAAATTTAATTTTTAATAAGTTCACTTACCATAATTTTATAAAACCTGAAACAGTAATATATTTTACTACTTTCAATTTAAACACAATATTTGAACCACTATGTCATGTAGGTCCTTGTTAGCGCATCATTCTGCGAAAGTCGAAATTCCACGCTAAACTGTCGTGCGATATTAATACTACATATATTCGGACCAGCGGTGATGTGTTGTTGTTTTTTGAGCAGTTTTCTTATAAAAGCGCCATCTGTGACGTATACTGCTTAATTTTGCAAACAAATAGTTACCTTTTTTGAGCGATTTAAAATTTTTAAACTGTTCTGCGTTAGATATAACAACCAATATATGTAATCAAACAACTGTTGCACGAATCCGTTAATTTTAACTCAAAATTTAGATTCTTTTTGTTTCACTATGGTTTTTCCCCTTCAAAAGAAAAGGGGCGGTTTTCGGAAATGCCTGGGTTTATTTTTCAAATGCCCAAAAATGTCGCCCTTTGAATGAGTGCCGCCCGGGGCGGACCGCCCCCTCCGCCCCCCTAGCTACGGCACTGATTAAATGTATATGTTATGTGTATTTATAATGTATATGTTATGTGTATTTATAAAGGGAAAAAAATCTGTAATTTACCACATTTCGGTCTCCAGCCCCCCAGTAAATGATAAATTAGGCCTACATGTATTGTAGCCAGTGAACATCTCGGAAGTATTCAACAACTTCCCAAATGTCATGCTCCTAAATGCTGGGGAAATCGGAGATATAAAAATGAATCTGTTTTAGATAGCTTATAAAAAGCGAAAAACCTACATTTGGGCACTCAGCCTCCTAGTGAGTGATAAATTTTATTTGTTTCGTCTGTTACAATCGCAGGGGGGGGGGCACTCAACAACTCCCCAAAAATGTATGCTTCTACATGGAAAATCGAACGATATTCATGTATTAGTTATATATAAGAAAAAAAAAAGAAAATCTACATTTGGGCCCTCGGCCCCATTTTGTAATAATTTGAATATGTGTTTCACCGGTTACCATCGCGGTAGTGTTCTTAACAACTTCCAAAATTTTCATGCTTCTACCTACACGGGAAATAGGAGAATTAGGGATCAATCTGTGTTTATGTAGCTCATATTAGAAAAAAAGGACATTTGATTGCCCGGCCCCCCCCCTCCCCAATTAGTGGAAATTGTAAAGTAAATTTACCAGATATCGTCGTGAGTCACCAACTGCTTGAGTTCATGCTTTTACCTACATGGGAAATTTGAGAAATAGTTTTGAGTCACTTTTTATATTGTTTCTAAAGGAAGAAATTCATTTGTGCCCCCGGCCCTTGATGAGTGGGAATTTTCAAATTCTTTTTACCCGTTAACACGGCCTGGGTTTTTCTCAACAACTTAATTAAACAAGTTTCTTGCTTCTGTCTACACTGGAATTTTGAGAATTAGAGTTGAGACAGTCAGGTATCGCAATTATTGTACCACGAGGGTACTCAACAACTCCCCAATGTTTCCTGCTTCTACCTACCTTGAAAATTGAAGAATTAGTGATGTTCAAGTTTATAATAGCTCACTAAAAAAAACTACATTTGGGCCCCAGGCCCCTTATGAGTGTGGTTTGTAAAATTCTTTTGGCCAATTATCGTCAGTTAAACTTAATTTAAGTTTAATTAAAGAATCAGTTCAATACATTCCAAAATTTTCATGTTTTTACCTACACAAAAAATTGGAGTATTAGAGATGAGTTGATTTTAAGACAAGAAAAAATAACAAAACTGTATTTGGGTCCCCATCCATTACCCCCTGAGTGAGAATTTTAAAAGGTCTTTTTCATCAAATATCGTAGGGAGAGTGTGCTCAATGACTTCAAAAAGGTTCATGTTTTTATCTACTCGGTTAATTGAAGAATTAGTGATCAGTCGGTTTTTAATATAAAAACCGGCCGCCAATGAGTATGAATTTTAAGATTATTTTTCCCCAGTTATCGTCGTGACAGGGTACCCAACAACTTCCCAAAGTTTCATGTTTCTGCCTATACGCGAAATTGGAGAATTAGTAATGAGTGTGTCAGTAAGTCATTGAATCATTGAGGGAATTTTATGAAATTTTCAGTTTATTGACGTAATACATCTTTTTTTCAGCTTTATTCAAAATTATCGATTAGTTATTCGGTAGTTTTTCAAACGTTAACGATTAAATTTAAATTAAGCGATAACTGCCTTAATTAACATATATTATATTTTATCACAATTTATTTACCATCACTATCTATTACTAAATTTCTACCATATATTACCGTAATCAACTTGTTATATCATAATCCTTTATCTACAAGCTACCACTATCCATTACTAAATTTCTACCATACATTACCGTAATTAACTTGTTATATCATAATCTTTTATCTACAAGCTACCACTATCTATTAACACAATTAACTCATCTTATCGCAATCCACTATATACCACTATCGATACAATACAATAAACATTCTTATCGCAACCAACACATTACCTACCACAATTACGACAATCAACTCATAACAGACCACTATCACTATCACTGACAACAATCAACTCGTCTTATCATAAACCTAAATCATTTAAATACTCTTAAAACCCACCCGTCTTGTCAAAGGCCACGCTAATAACTATCAACAAACGCTGTCGCCATAAGGTGGTAAATTTTTCAAACCTTCAAGTCGTCGGCTGGCGGCAAGCATCTATTATAGGTAAGAGTCTGACATCGGATCGGGCGGTAGGCAATAAAATTGTCTGAGCAGACATTTATTGATCTTTGCTTTCAATTTCACGAAATAATTTATCACATTAGAAAAGGCGCGCCGCCCCCTTTCTCACATATGTTGTGGGGTACCGTACTCTAAGTCAGACAATTTTATCTGACAAAGACGCCTCTCATGGGTGGCGAGATTACGTTTGACGTCATCTCCGGGAATACGCCAGCTACTGATACATACAAGATGGCGGAACAATATTTGCGGACTGAGTTGATTCAATGTATTTTTTTAAAAATTGTTTTTGTTAAGAGGAAAAACAGGAGCATTATCAAAGAAAATTAAGACTTTCTAAGAATTTGATTCTTTGCTTAAAAAATGATATCGATTAAATTCATTTGATTTATTTCCACTTTATTTTATAACACGAAATCATCGAAAGTGGAGATGCTCAGTCATTGTCATGTCAAACTATTATACATATGTTTTACTATCGTGTACATTTGACAGGATTGACCACATTTCAACAAGGCTTTAACATACTTAATCTAATTCTTACCACATTTTACTCAGGCTTTACCATAATTCACCGAATGTGTAGTTAATTTCAAAAAAATATTTACAATATCCCGTCATATCGTTACAGAACTCCATTGACATTTGAATGTACAAAACACAATTTGTTAAGCGGCTTACGATAATTAATAATTTCTTATAAAATATTCGAACAGTTATTTACACCCCTTGCAATTAAAACAAAAAGTCTTCAAGCATCTATGAGCTAGAGCTATTGATCGCCCAGCAAAGCGCTCACACAGATGATACAATCTCCAACTAATAGAAGTTGAATGGCCATGTTGTTCGTAGATTGTTATTTAGTTACATTGTAACGGTGATGTGAACTTGATTTGCGATCTAAATTGAATGAAAGGTATAAGAGAGCAAGTGACGTGTTGAATGAAAGGTATAAGAGAGCAAGTGACGTGTTGAATGAAAGGTATAAGAGAGCAAGTGACGTGTTGAAAGAAAGGTATAAGAGAGCAAGTGACGTGTTGAATGAAAGGTATAAGAGAGCAAGTGACGTGTTGAATGAAAGGTATAAGAGAGCAAGTGACGTGTTGAATGAAAGGTATAATATAGCAAGTGACGTGTTGAATGAAAGGTATAAGAGAGCAAGTGACGTGTTGAATGAAAGGTATAAGAGAGCAAGTGACGTGTTGAATGAAAGGTATAAGAGAGCAAGTGACGTTTTGAATGAAAGGTATAAGAGAGCAAGTGACGTGTTGAATGAAAGGTATAAGAGAGCAAGTGACGTGTTGAATGAAAGGTATAAGAGAGCAAGTGACGTGTACATATGTGAAGAAACAAGGACGTAGCAGTTGTGCATGACTAAAACATCCCGTGAGATTATATTTAAATACTTACAGAAGAAGAAATTGAAAATTACTAAGAAAGTATTCCATAAATTATTGGATTTAACTCGATTTATATTGCTAGCCACGCAATTCCTTTGCTCGTTAATGCCTGCTCAATGAAACTTGTAAACGCTACTTTACTTGCCCCATGGGCCGTAATGGTCTGAAAAGGGGCTATTTATAAAGTGACCAATCACTGCTTCCAATTGAAGTCTACGTCATTCAAGAGAATGTTTGTTCAATACAATTTTTTTAAATAGCAAAAAGCTCGATTGACTATCCTAGACCATCGCCATTGACAGTAATAATAACGCCAGCCGTGGCAGGACTTCAGTTGTTTTTAAACACCTACCAAAATGTCATCCGCCAAAAACCACCCTGCACCCAGACCTGGAGCCCGTTCCCACGGCGCTTACATTTAAGTCGCCGTCCTTGGACAACGGTAACGACCGTCCTATATCGTTGTTATCTGCCCGCCGGAGTAAGTGTTAGTCACTCGGGGGTGCTTCGCCCCGTGGCCGGGTACATTTGCGCATGAATATTTCAGCGGCGGTTCAAATGGAGTTGTCTTGGGGGTCGACTTGGAAGTGTCAACACCAGGGGTTTATTGTCTGATTTCTTGGTTGTGTGTCACCGTGGGGATGGGAGCCGTCCTGTGTCTACGTGGGCTGTGGGAGACAAGGGGGATTTTAAGCTTGGTTTATTGTTCTTACTATTATTGTCCGCCAGGAACTTGGGTGGTTTATGTGGACAAAAGAGCCCAAGAAAACGGTTGATTAAAGATTAATGTGTTTTGTTGTGCTCTTGTGTTCCCGTGTGTTTCTAGTACTTTCATTTGATGAGTTTAAATTTGTTACCCCTTACAGCTCGACATATCTTTTTTTATAATTTATGATGTGTGGGAGTTTAGGTTATTTAATATTCTGTTAATGTGTCTTTATTATTTCAATCTCTCTCTCTCTCTCTTGTTTTCTCTCCGTCTTATTTTTCTCGATATATGTACATCGTTGTTTATTTACTTCTTGTATATAATTTACTATTTTTCTGTTCCTACTTTTCCTTTAAATGTCTACTTTATTTAAAGTCTCTTCGGTATCTGTCGTGTTTTCTTTTGCTCTTTTTTGGTTTAAATTTTAATTTGTTCTTACCTTGCCGCCGGATATAAAAAAAGAAATACAATAGGAACATGTTTTTCCCTGTAACTACTACATTTTCGTTAATTCACCCCCTTATCATTGAGCTGCATAGACAGGGGTGGGAAAACTTTGCCCCGCAAGCCAATGCGGCCACTTCGGTGCCTCCTGACAGACCGTGAAAGTCTGCAGGGAATTTTAACATTTTTAACAATGCTACGTTAAGGCCGATGTTTTTGTGCTTGAGCTGAGGCTGGAATTTTTTAAGGTGAGGCCCTTTTAACGTTTCGAGACAAGTGACCCAGCCATGAGACTGGAAAATTTGCCCTACATTAACCTAGACCTTGGTCATTATTAATGTTTAAGGTATATCGCCTATAAACACTTAATTTAAATCATTTAATGCGTATTTTATAATAATGTTTAAAAATTTGGTTGTCATTCTTGCAGGCCTTTTATATTCTGTATTCAGGTCAAACTTTGTTGTCATGACTTAGACGTTTTATATTCTGTAATTTGCAAGTAAAAATTTTATCGCCGAATCTGGTATTGGTGTGGATGCTGTCATTATTTGCAGTGCTGGTAGTCCACATGAAGGTATTGGTGTAGTTAGTGCTCGTGGCTCATGTGATAGTGCTGTTGATACGATGATGGTGTAGTTATAGGTGGTGCGAATACTGGTGGTTTGTGAGTTACTTATCCTAATATTCGTGATACAGATGGTGATGCTAATGGTGATAGTGGCTGTTTTCCTGACGCGTTATTTATGTCACCGTCAGTATGTGTGTGTGTTTTTTTTTAAAAAAACAAATGATTAGACCAATATCAAAAATATTATTTTCGTTTAAAATTTCTTTACTTCTAAAACGAACAATAATAAACTTGTTTAAATGTGCAATTTGCATTGTTTTGTTTTTCAATAAGCAATCAGATTTCTAAGTTTTGAAATGGGTTGCTGGTAAGTGGTCCGTTAACTTTTGTCCAGCCCTGAGATGTTTTCAATTGAACCATAAAATTGGTTTTCTGTGAGGGAAAATGTTGTAACATGTCGTACGCCCAAAGATTTTGTAACATGTCGTACGCCCAAAGATGTTGTCATATGTCGTACGCCCAAAGATGTTGTCATATGTCGTACGCCCAAAGATGTTGTCATATGTCGTACGCCCAAAAATGTTGTAATATGTTGTACGCCCATCTCCATCAACCCTTACCTTCCTTTCTCAGCTCATTCTCAGTCTCTCTCTCTCTCTCTCTCTTTATGTCTGTCAGTCTATCCCTCTCTCTATCTCTCTATGTCTTTCTCATTCTCTCACTCTCTCTCTTTCTGTCTATCCTACTCTTTCTAATATTGTCCTTTTTCTGTCGCACTAAACCTCGTGAACACAAACTTCCCAGTCCTTATTTATTGCGGCAAAATGTTCCCAAATTGGAGTCTGAAAAGAATTTATTGGAGGAAGTCGACCGAGTGGAAGAAACGGAACGGTACGGTGGGTAAAATGTGAGAGAAAGTTGTTTGGGAAGTACAGAAATGATGTGTGAGTTGGTGTGAACTGGTGATGGATATAACAAAAGGAGGCTCACTTTAATAATATTGATAACAGATACCCAAGGTCAAGACAACAAGAAAAACGGATGAATGGAGGAAATGATAACTTGCTAATGGATAAAATGTTTAGTTACGAAGACATTATCAGAATACTGGATAAATAGGTTATAGTAATATTTAATTGATGGATGGACGTGTGGATTGACTTATGTTAAAATTCATTGACGTAATAAGCTGGTGGATAGCAGAATGGACGTATGGGTGATCCAAAAGAAAGAACATGGAAATGGAGAAAAGTGTGAACGAGATAAAATAAAGTTGATTGAGTAAATAGGACACAAAGAGAGGGAGAGAGAGGGGGGAAGAGAGAGAAAGTAGGGAGAGATAGAGAGACGGAGAAAGAGATAGAGAGAAAGAGGGAAGAAGAGAAGAGAGAGAAAAGGGAAGGGATAAAGAAAGAGAGAGAGAGAGAGAGACAGAGACGTACCTTTGGTAAGAGAAGTGCGGTTAAAGTCACAGAGCGCTGGGGAGGTGATGCCGGAGCATTGAAGAGCTACATTGATTTACGAGATAGGCAGACTGTTTAATGAATAATTCCGGAGGTATAATGTCGCCTCCTGGTCAGACGAGAAGAGAAGGACCACAAAAAAAAACAAAAAAAACAAAAAAAAAACCTACAAACTGGCGTGAACCTCGTACAGAAGAACATGTCTCCAAAATGACAAGACCTTTTTGTCTGGGGTGTGACGGGGGAGGGGGATGATGGGTCCACACCGAGACGGAATATTAAAGACTTATAGAGAAATCTGCATAAACTCGTAGCCCCCCATATTTCTATGGCGCTTTATGTCCGACACATAGCTAAACACGTACAAGGGTACACACGTGAGACGGCCAAGTCGGACTGAATAGTCCAGGACGAAAAAATGACTGGTGATTGGTAGGATGACGTAAGCCCGGGAGGTGTTGTTGCGTCTACAAGGCCGGAGGGAATAATGGGATTAAAACTTGTGAATAGGAAATGATGAAAGCAGTGGCGTAGCTGGGATTTAGTTTCGACATTATAGTACTTATAGTGATCAGAACATTTGTGCAAGCCCCGCATTTACAACACGAAAAACAACAACAACAAAAGTTGTCAGAAATCCTGACCCTGCACCCAGACCTGGAGCCCGNTAGTAGCTCTCGAATTAGGACATCCGTCGTTTTGGTCTTGGCTCGGAGGCGGGCAGTGTTGAAAAGTCCTCCATCAGCTCTGGTATGTAACCAGATTCCCTCACTGCTATCCTTGAATGCGTATCGAAGAAGTACAGAGAAGAATATTGCGAAGAGTGTTGGTGCGAGTACACAACCTTGTTTAACTCCGCTGCTGACAGGGAAGGCCTCTGACTTAGCTCCATCGAACTGTACTGTGCCAAGCATATTTTCATGGAACTGTCTGATGATGGCAAGTAGGTGAGGGGGACATCCAATTTTTGCCAGTATTTGGAATAGCCCGTTGCGACTGACTAAGTCGAAGGCTTTTGTAAGGTCCACAAATGCAATGTATAGTGGCATCTGCTGCTCTCTGCATTTTTCCTGGAGCTGTCGTATGGAGAACACCATGTCTATGGTAGACCGACCGGACCGGAAACCACACTGAGATTCTGGATAGACGCGGGATGCTAGGCTTTGTAAACGTTTTAGTATAACGCGGGCAAAGGTCTTTCCTACAATACTAAGGAGTGAAATGCCGCGATAATTATTGCAATCACTCCTATCACCTTTGTTTTTATATAGTGTCACTATATTTGCATCCTTGTGAATAGGAAATGATGAAAGCAGTGGCGTAGCTGGGATTTAGTTTCGACATTATAGTACTTATAGTGATCAGAACATTTGTGCAAGCCCCGCATTTACAACACGAAAAACAACAACAACAAAAGTTGTCAGAAATCCTGCGCCTGCCTATCAAGTTTAAAAAAAGTTTCACCCGGGATGAATCCCACCCACCTAAACTCCTATAACACCCCTTCTACAGCAACGATGATGAACTTTGAGATTTGATAATAATTCCTTGCCGGACGAAAGCTTAAAAACGAGGCCCTTGGCTAAAATATTCATTTTTATTTAATAATCCGGCATCCTTCCGTCTCGCGAGACGATGGTGCATCACCGTTGGGTTGGGTTGCATTTCCTCGAGTGACTGTGCAGTCCTATCCTTGAGTGACAGTCTTTGCCACAGTTTTTACACACGAGTTCTGTGCTTCCAAATGTTTTGGCCTTTCTCCTAGCTCTTCTGTCTGCAGCCTCCTCCATTCTTCGCTCCTCGGCTACTATGACGCCCTCTTTGACAACTGTGCGCCACGTAGATCGGTCTTCTGCCTTACACTCCCAGTCACTTGTATGTATTTTGGCTGCTTTCATGTCCCTTTGACAGACATCTTTAAATCGCAAGCGTGGGCGACCTGTTTTCCTCTTTCCTGAAGCAAGTTCACCATATAGGAGGTCCTTCGGGATGCGGCCGGGGCTCATTCTTTTGACATGTCCTAGCCACCTCAGGCGTCTTTCACTAAGAATTGAGAACATGCTTTGGGTATTGGCACGCNCTTGTGAATAGGAAATGATGAAAGCAGTGGCGTAGCTGGGATTTAGTTTCGACATTATAGTACTTATAGTGATCAGAACATTTGTGCAAGCCCCGCATTTACAACACGAAAAACAACAACAACAAAAGTTGTCAGAAATCCTGCGCCTGCCTATCAAGTTTAAAAAAAGTTTCACCCGGGATGAATCCCACCCACCTAAACTCCTATAACACCCCTTCTACAGCAACGATGATGAACTTTGAGATTTGATAATAATTCCTTGCCGGACGAAAGCTTAAAAACGAGGCCCTTGGCTAAAATATTCATTTTTATTTATTAATTATTATTAGTAGTAGTATTTTGGGGGAGGGGGGCGTTTTTAGTCATGTAAATTCAGTGGTCTCATCTGTTACAGACGCTCCTTGTAAAACGGAAGATTATTGCATCGATGGCTTATCTATAGTCTTGAGATCTTATTAGAGTTTTAAATGTTGGAATTCCTAGAAGTGGGAAATTGAGAATGTTTGCATATTTTTTATCTTGCACACGGAAAAAGAAAAGTGTTAATTTAAACCTACTGCACTGATTGGATTTGTGGTTTATATTACTCAAGTGATCTTTTGTAGGCTATTTTCAAGATATGCTGCAGATATATGTAACGACGGTTTTCTTTTGGTAGGTGCGTTTTCGATTTATGTTGAATAATTTGAATTTTTATAACAGCTGACTTTTGACTAGAGATGTAACTGATTCAAATATTAAAAATCCGGCCAGAGCTGTATTTTGCCGGATTTATTCAGTAAATTCTGGCTGGTCCCGGAGATGGATTTGTACAAATGGCCGGATTCCGGCTTTGCCGGAGCCATTATATATATATGTCGCCGCCGGGCCTCGCAATGTCGAACGTATCTATGACGTAAACCTTCCTATATCGAATGAATTGTTAGGTCCTAGCTTAATTCGATAAGAAAAAATACATTTTTAATTTTTTTAACTATAAAATGATTGGCTTTTAACCTCCGTGAGTCGAATTTTCCCAGGTGTTTGGGTAAAAGGAAAAATCTTGCTGTCTCCGATCCCACTGTGGTATGAATAAAGTGTGGGGTAGGGAGAGGGGCTTTCCTAGTGGTGTCGTTATTTCAAAGCTAAGTCGGCTGCCTTTTATATAAAACATCAGACATCGCCTCTCCTTACTTACAATTCTTCTCCTTGATAAGGCCCCCCCCCCCAAATTGTCCTTGGTTTGACTTAGAGAGCTTTCACTGTATATATTAAATGGCTCTACCAGCCAACCAGATTTGGCCGGATTTTTAAGAGAAATTCTGCCGAAGCCGGATTTGTAAAAGTGTCCGGATTTCGAATTTGTCGGAACCTAAATCTTATATACCCCTCCGATCACCATTTAAACTACAACCTTTCTTTTCATGAAAAATCCAGAAGGTTAAGAGCTCTAGGGACAAAGTAAGAGAAGGAAAGCATTCGGGGAAATCGAAAATAATGCACAGAATCTTCTTTATTAGGAAATTATTATTTGATATCTTGCCAAAGCATATTTGGCAAGCCTTGTTTCGCGGATTAGGTGGTATAAGATTGTGTGTAGGTGGAATATTGACAGAACAATCTTTTTCTATGATGTTTTATTTTTTTACTTTTTAAAAATTCCCTTAGCAAAGCCAAATAAAATCTGAGAAACGCATTGACCTTGTGGTGTTTTATTATTATCGGTATCGCTTCATATTTTATTTTTTTAGCACTCAATAAACTGGACACAAGAAGTACGAGATTTTCAACCACAACACAATCAAATACACACGGTCGCCGCCACCCTCTTGGGAAATACATCAAACTCAAAGCAGTGCTCGCCTAATCCATTCTGCTTACCCACCCTACACCAACGCCTCTGAAACTTCATTACCTAGCTGTCGATACCTCCAGGGACTGTACCAGTTTATTATACCGCCAAAGACAATCTGCCAGTCATCGTACGGTCTACGTTACAAAACAACGGTTCTAAGACGGTGGAGGGCTGGACATTGGTGTAATGTGGAAATGAAGATATCGTTGTTGGGTTGAAAACAAGACACTGGTGTGAGGTGGAAGGTAAGATATATGTGTAAGTCGTGAAGGCAAGACACTTGTTTCTCCTGGATGAGTAGTCTTATAAAAAGTGTCTCCCTTTTTTATATTTTTTTTAAAGCCACAGTAAAGGTGTTTTGAAAAATAACGGATAAATTTACTTACATGTAAAGCTTGTTTGGCTTCTGCGAGAACTTGTATAAAGGATAAATTTGCCTACTCAACAGTTACAAGGTAAGACTTGTGTTTGGAGTCTTGATCACCGGTTGCACAGCATGAACATGGTTTCATTTATCGTGTTGAAGTATAATTTATTTATGCCTTCGCTATTCTTTGTAAGCTGAAAAAAAACATGTTTGCATATAAATATTAAGAACAAAACAAGTATTTGAGGATATAACACGCCCTACACATACTCCATACCCCACATATCTAATCATTGTCGCAGTTATTTTTATTGAAAGATTTTAAACTCGTTTTCTATCTCAAAGTCTACACTAAAATCCTTAAGAATCGACTATAGAATCACTGAAAAAGGAGGGACAATCAGTGACGTAGTTATGGGAGAGGTCCAAATTCGAAAGTCCCCTAGAGCCCCCTCTTGAGAGGGCACCCAAATAAGAGTCCTAATATTTTACATTAAATATTACTCGACCTCCAGATATGTAAAGCCATCAAAGAGGATAAGTTCCACGGGCCCCAAACCCCTACAAATTTCTAGCTACGCCACCAGGGACAATGTACTCATGTCTTTATCTTATCTTATATGTTGCAGGCGCTCCTTCTGTACAGAAGATTATTGCGTCCTACATTTATCCTTGGTTTGCGTTTAGTCCTGTATTCTGATTAGAGTTTCAAATGATGAATAAGTGTTGGCTTTCCTGGTTTCTTCAGGCAACTGATCCACACCCGAATACCGGACGGGAAGAAAGAAAACGTGTAATTGTTTTTTTTTTTTTTTTTTGAATACGCAATAAGAAAGGTGTTTTTATCTTTATGCCTATCTGAGGGTTTCATTAAGCTATCTTTGTGTTGTATTTCTAAATTGGAGTTAATTGCTTTATGTAAAGTGACTAATTTACTCTTGGTTCTTCTACCCTCTAGTGTTTCAATGTTTAATGATTTTTAATGCCCAGAAGAAATTTTATATTGTATTTGACCAACATATCATCGGAAAACCTTCAGATTACGGGATGCTTTCCGGCGATACACAAAATATGAATTGTGTGTCTCTGATACAAATACGTTAACATTGTGTTGTCTTTGTTCACTTGATATGGGATTGGTGTGAATTTAAAAAAAAAATTAAATAAAGGGCGATATCTCTATACCTACGCCTTTTGCTGAACCACTGCTTCCAAACACAAATCTTAGCGTTTTCATTGTGCCCTTAACACTGCATTTATAATGAAATAACTTTATTTGTCTGAAAAGCCATAACTGTGTTTATAGTTTCACTTGGAATCCGGTGAGACATTTTTTCTGAGTCGCCCCTCTTTCTACTACACTTTTGAGAATTTAGCCTCATGGGTGATTTCCCTTTCGGCCTTATAATTTAAAAAAAACATTTTTTGTTGTTTTAATAGCTATTCAGATTGTCACCAAGGGTGCCACTTTTTTTTCTTTTTTTTTCTTATTTCTTTAGGGTGATTCCCTTATAGGTGACAGACGAGCCCTGAAGATATTTACAATAATAAAACAATTTTGGGGACTTAGCTGCCACAGTTGGACAGATTATGTTCAACAGGAGACCTTCATTTTTTGTAACCTTTAAAGACAAGCAGCTTCGGGTTCTTCCAAGACTTATGAGGGCAAAGCACATTTAATTGTTTATTTTTTGCAACTTAGCAACTACAATTTGCAGGCCTGTGTTACCCGGGGCTATTTCTCTATTGCAACTTTACGAGTGCCGCCCTTGCGTAATGTAGATTGGACAAGGGAGCGTATTTATTTATGTATGATTATGTGGTGCATGAAATGCAGGCCAAAGTATATACTACTTAAAAATTTAAACGATCTTTCAACTCGTTTTTAAATAAAACTATTTATAGCATGATTATTACACACTTAAATGTATCTATGTTTGTGTTACAGGACCGAGATTGACTCTCGTTAAAGTTTTATATTTAGATAATACTTATAATGAATAACTAATTTTTTAATATGTATATTTTATAATTAATGCTTAAAAACCATAAAAACGTGTACGCTTATCATCCTATGATAGCCATTTTTCTTTGGAATCATACAGCATTGCCTCCAACATTCATAAAAGCCATATTTACATCATCTAGTCCATTTTTGTTCGGCGAGTGACCAATGCTTGAAACTGAAGCCAATCTTCGCAAAGCGTGCCATACATTGGGTAGGTCATATGTGAATTTCTCATTTTTGAAAACATACTTTTCGTTTGTAGCAAGCAAAATTACACTCTAGACAGCTAACAGCTTCCCATGCCTTCTTCATCGAGGCCATCTTTTTTAAATCCCTTATATTAACGTTATCGCGGTATATCTCAACCGTCCTTCTGAGAAAGAACAAAGGTGAAAAATTACCATTTTCCATGATTCTATCCGCGCTAAAATTTTGCTCATAGACTTGTGTTTCCTAAAAATGCATTTAAGTAAAATTTCAGATCGATCTAATGTACCATAATTAAATTAATGGATTTTTAACGTATCGTTATGTATCTCTATGCAGTATGTGTAGCCGTCTGCTATAGTTGTCCTCCAAGGGTCACTGGACTTCACTCCAGCGATCGATGTCACAAGGGGCTTTCAAGCGGTGCGTATTATATTGAATACTTTTAGTAATGTCCACCAATATACAAAAGATTTATAGTAAAAAACTTAATTTTTAAGGGGTTTTTTTTCAATTCTATTTCTTCAACCTCTCAAAACATTAAATAAAGACACGGATTTGACGACTCAATTAGATTTTTAAACACAACACAGCATCTACCGCTACAGCTAGCCGTATCCATCCATTAACCATCCAACACCAGCATCCCACCATCAACCATCCACGTAGCACACCCTCACATCAGCATTTCTTCTGGACGCTAAAAACCATTTCTGCTACCAGCGCGAGATTCCCTTCTGTAATGGAATTTCGGTTCAATTTGTTTTCCAGCGGAGGCAACACTTTCAGCCCGTGTGTGTGTTATCTCCCTTGGTCCACGACCAACGGTTTCCACGGCCGGTTAAATTATGGATTATCGGTCCTGGCAATGACAGTCGGTGATAACTACAGACAACGTCGCTGGCGTCTTGTAAATAATTAGCACGACTCGGTGGCTTATCCTGTATACAAACAAACACTGACCTGGCGCGTTTAATTTCATTAGACCTGCAAGCACTAGCACGCGAGCTCCAGCAGGTACTTTCTCTTTCTCCTCTCAGTCGCGTAGCTTGGCTTCTATGGGGGGGGGACCTACACACATGGTGGTGGCATAATATGTAATGTACAAAAATTATAACAATCTTTTGGGTGCCCCCCCCTCAAGGGGACTTTCAAATTTGGACCTCCTCCCCTTGCTACGCAAATGCTCCCCTCTCTTTCTCTTTCTCTCTCTCTCTCTCTCCCTCTTTCTGTGATATCTCTTGATCTCAAACACTCATTATCTCTATTTTACAAAAAAATATATTTCTTTTTCTCTTAACAACTCTAATTTTCTTTGTCGCTTTTAACCATAAAATCATTCTTACCGTTCATCTCAACCTCTCTCTTACTATTCTAATCAATTTTATATCTTTCTCTCTTTTCGCCACACACTCATTCTCTCACTCTATCCTAAACATTTTGCTCAATCTTTATCTATCCCTACCTTTTTTTTGGTGTCAATCTCTTTATTTTTTAACGCTTTTGACCCGGCTTATCTTCTGCTCTGTCGGGGTCACATCATTTCAGGTATATGTGAACAATAATTTTGTATGTATCTACCCCACAGAGAGTGAAATTCGAATTATAACAAACGATTATAGATCAAACGAGCCCGTCCAATGACGTTCCGCCGTCGTTTAAGGGTCATGTTGTAACTCCCCTAAAAAAAGCCGTCTCGACCAACCATAAATGTGCATCACATCAAAAATACTATTCATTATAGTTATAGTTAACTTGAATACTTTAATTTTACTTTAATGCATGATTTGTACTTGAATACTTAAATAATACCTTAACACTTTATCTATACTAATAAAAGGGAAAGCCCTGACTGACTGACTGACTGACTGACTGACTGACTGACTGACTGACTGACTGACTCATCACTAATTCTCCAACTTCCCGTGTAGGTAGAAGCATGAAACTTTGGGAAATTCTTGGGTACCCTCTGACTACGACAATTGGCGAAAAAGAATTTTGAAAATCTTACTCATGTGGGGCCGGGGGCCCAAAAACTATTTTTGCCTACATTACTAATTCTCCAACTTCCCGTGTAGATAGAATCATTAAACTTTAAGAAGTTGCTGGAGACACTCTTACGACAAAAAATGGCGAAAAAGAATTTTGAAATTCACACTCATGGGGGCCGGGGCCCCAAAACTGTTTTTCTCCTTATAAGCTATATGCTAATTGAAAAACAATAATTCATCTATTTCCCTTGTAGGTAGAAGCATGAGACTTAAGAAATGTTTTGAGTACATGCTTCCAACAATAATTGGGAAAAGAGAATATTAAATTTCCAATTCGTGGGGGCTAGGGCCCCGAAAACGATTTTTTCATTAAATGAGCTATATAAACATTGAAAAGCACCAATTATCCTATTTTCCGAGTAGGTAGACTCATCAAATGTTGGGGAGTTTATAAATACACTTTCACGATGCTAGCAGATGAAATAATTTTTTAAAATTTCTCTTACAGTGGGGCTGGGGGCCCAAATTTAAAAACTAAAAATCACTATTTCACCATTCACCATGTAGTTGGAGAGCATGAAACTTTGGGAAGTTGTTGAGTTTAATCTCCCGATAATAATTTTCGAAAGAGAACGTTAAATGCCCTCTCATAGAGGTACGGGAGCCCCCAAAAAATGGGGCCCCATAAAAATGTGTCCCCTTGTATGAGCTATTTACAAATTGCAAATCAATAATTCTCTATTACCCGTATTGTTTGAAGCATGAAACTTTGTACATTTTTTGAGTACAGTCTTCCGATGATAATTGGCAAAAGTGAATGTTAAATTTCCCACTAATGGGGAACGGGGTCCCCAAAACATTTTTTTCTTTATATGAGCTATAAAAAAATTGAAAATCACTAATTCTCCTATTTCCCATATAAGTTGAAATTTTTAAAGAACAAGCTCCCGACAATTGGTAAAAGGAATGTTAGAATTCCCTCTAATTGGGTACCGGGGGCCCAAATATATATTTTCTTATATTAAAAAAAAACACCAACTTATCGCTAATTCTCAGATTTTCCGTGTAGGTAGGAGCATGAAATTTTGGGTAATTGTTAAGTACTCTCTCAGGACAAATGATGGTGTAAAAGAATTTTGAAATACACATTCATGGGGGCCGGGCCCCAAAAACTTTTTTTCTAATATGGAAAATAAAAATTGAAAATCTATAATTCTTTTATTTCCCGTGTATGTAGAAAAGGAAAAATAATTATATAAATTTTAAAAATTTCCACTCATGGGCTGCCGGGGGCCCAAAATCTCCCCCCCCCCCCCTAAAATGGGCGATATGAAACTGAGTCAACGCTAATTCTCCAAGTTTCCGTGTAAGTAGAAGCTTGAAACTTTGGGAAGTTGTTGAGTACCCCCCCCCCGTTCCTTCCCGCGATGGTAAGATTAAATCACCTCTCACTAGGTTGACTATTGTCGAAATATAGTTTTTTTCCCAATATACGGTTTATAAAGAAAGACGCATCTTTAAATCTCCAAGTTCTTGTGTACGTAGGAGCCTGAATGGTTGAAGTTAATATATTTACTATATCTATCTTCATTCAGATTAAACTCAAATGGTGTTTTTATTGGGTCTTACGCGGGTTCACAACGCTAGCTGAAACCCTAATTTCCGCAGCAAAGCGCGGGTAAATTGCTAGTTATACATAAAATTTACACACAAAAAAATCACCAGGAAATTAACCGTATATCTCAACAACAAAAATGATTATTCTGCAGTGACTTGCTCCAAATGTTTTAATTTTTACGAAGTACCAAGGGCAACTTTTATGGACACCTTTTTGAGCTTTGCGACAAACATTATCCGTACCTTGGCGTAAAGCATTGTAAAGCTCACTAAACTTTTAATACAATTACCGAGCGTTCAAAATATGTAAAATGTTCCAAACTAAGCGCGGAAAAATACCTGAAACTCCTGTGAATCGTATTAGATGCGTAATCAAATCCGAAGGATAAAACCAGACGCCGGCGCACTGACCATCGGATTTTTCCGATTCCGGTCACGCTTGCCATCGACCTCATGTTTTCCCATGAGCGTGTCTGATCTTACGAGTTCCCTGACCGACACCTCGGAGTGACCCCAATGACGATGAGGGTTTTTTTTTTCCCTTTTTTTTTATTTCGTTTTTCATCCTCATCATTATTGAGGTGTCCACTCCGAGTGCCTCACTGATGTGTCTCTCTTTCCGACAAGATAAGGCGGCAGGGACGCGTGAGTGAGATGATGCCGGGGGGGGGTGTTAACGAGTGCTTAGACCTTGACCCCCAGAAACGAAAGATTCAAGGGCTACCATTGCGTGTGTAGATAACAAACAGCATCTATGCATTGATTCTCTTATTCTGATATAGTTTGGTGTGGGGTAAGTGAGGGGGATTAAATTTTATGGAAGAATCTTAGAGGAACATTGTCTACCAGAATGAATTTGATTAATGTTTGAATACATCTGGGGGTTGGAGAGGGCTGTCGTCCAAAAAAGACCTCACACAAATATCGGGGGGGGGGGGGGGTCCATACATTTGTGGCGATTTGGGACCATGGGAAGGGGAGTTTTTAAGAACTGTTACGGCACTTCAGAATGTGCAACTGTAATTCAAGTTCCAATAATTAAATATTTGATTTCTTAAAATGTATAAAATGACGTTTTGAAGGAATTCGCGCGTGTTAAGATATTAGAGTGCACCCGTATACTAAATACATACTTAAGAAGCAATAAATTTATTTTAAACATGCTCAGTTTCAAATAGAGAATACATTTTTATGTGGGGGGGGGGGGTTGAAAAGAAAGCTTTTTGACGTCATATCCGAGTGATAGTCTAGCGTTTGAGGATGACGTATGACGAGGGGGCAGGGGTGAAAACTGAGTCTAGAATCGCTTGACTTCATTTAAAGATTGCCCTTGCTTGATGTGTGGAACGTTACTGCAAACTTTTCTTTGAATCATGTGATTACGTCATTGACGCGTGCTCTCAAATGTGAGATACGCTTCAACTTTAACCCTTGCATTAAACTGCGGTATTTTGGGTTAATTTACCGCTGCTCTGTTGCAATTTAGCTCTGTTGTCTATTTACTGCAGGGCAGACATCTGTGTGACATGTCGTGTCAAATTACCGCTCGATGTGCCTGTAGAACTTAACAAGTGGCTGATAGAAGAGTTTTTACGCGTTTATTTTCCCAGAGGAATGCAAGTCGAGAGAGAGAAAAAAAACAGAAAAAGAATAGAGAGAGGTAGGGAGAAAAGCGGAGAGAGGGAGAAAGCAACAGAGAGAGAGGGCGAAACGGAGAATGAGAGATAAAAAGAGAGAGAAGCAGACAGAGAGAGAGATTGAGAAACAGAGATAGGCAGAACAAAAGAAACAGAAGGAGAGAGAAAAGGAAACAGAAAAAGAGAGAGCAAAAGAAATAGAAGGAGAGAGCAAAAGAGATAGAGAAAGAGAGATTGAGATAGCAAAAGAGAGAAATAAAGAAGGAAAGAGATTAAAAAAGAGAGAAAGAAAGAGAGAGTGAAAGAGAAAGAAAGTGAAGAAGAGAGAGAGATTTATTGAAAAAACAACTAGGAAGTTTACAGCCTTGGTCTAGACAATAAAAAAACAATAAAAGACAAGATAAACACAGTTTTATTTATAAGGAAAAAAATAATAACTTTTATGCTATATGGATTTTGCCGAGAAAAGTGAGGTAAATTAAGCTTTTTATACGTGTTACATTACAAATGTTTTTAAAACTGTTAAGGCGTATTAGCTTTCTTAACAAAACTGAAAGCAAGTAAAAATAGACGATTGTGTAGGAGGCTCTATAATCAGGTGCTGAATGTCTGTTAATTTATTTAAACGCTCGTCTCTAGGTTTCGGTAATTTCTACATGATCCCCAGTGTAAAAGACTACAAGGATTTTCACCAAGTTTGCATGTCAGTAAATTAATTTTATTTTAAATAGTTAACGATTTTTTAAATTGGTTTTATGTAAATATAAATAAATATGCATATCTATTTATGTCTGTACTCTTGAGGTCTTCAAAAAAAAAATAAATTTGATCTCATTGAATAAAGATATTTGAAGAGTTTATCTATGTGTGTTTGCGTCATATTTCATTTTAATTTCATCTACTGTTAATGAAAAATAGGGGAATGCTCTATGGAGGCAAGCGCGTGGAGAAAGATTCCTGAGCACTGGTATGCATTACAACAGACCACTCTTAATATTTCTAGTTAAGAAACGGCATTCGGAGGTTCTTCTTTCAGTCTAATCAAGGAGGATAAGAATAAAGATAAACAGAATGAATTTTTCTTTAAGGATAATCATACCATTTTGCTTCAGCGCTTCCAATGATTACTGGTCTACAAGATCACTGTTTTCACACATAGTTATTTATCCGAAAGACTAAAAAAATACTGGGATATTTCATTTTAAAAAAACCATTAGTTTCTATAATTGCGTGCGATTGTAAATTTATGTTGCAAAGAACCCAAACAACGGTGACAAATTTTAGATCCTTCCAGACTTTTCTTGAACTCAAGAGTAAGACTTTGTAAACGTTAGATGACTATCTGATTGGACACCAAGACATGAACATGTTCTTTTAGTCTTATTGATTCTAACTTTTTTTCTTCTTTTTTTTTTAAGTCTCGGAATCCCGCGCCGACTCGTCAGATTTGACGTCAACAATTTTCATAGGTCAACATCGGGTAACGAGTCCATTTCACGGGCTCTGCTCGAGTTCTTTGAGGGTTTAAATATTTGCTCATGTCAAACTGATCATTGGATCAAACATCACTGACCTATTAACAAGCGGAACACGTCACATGGGCACTCTTAACACCATAGGATATGTAGGTTATACAAATGACTACTTTTAACAATATATAAAAGTAATTTTTTTACACCCCGCTGAACACCATGATGAGCTCGCTGGCCATCTTACGTTATCTTGTTTTATCTTTAGTTCAAAGGCTCTCCTTCTCTACGGAAGATAATTGCGCCCTACACTTATCTAGTTTGTATGTCTAGTAATGCATGCATTTTTTATTATAGTCTTAAATGTTGATAGAGTGTTGGATTTTCTGGTTTGCTGTCGAGAACGGGTGGCCTCTACGCGGCTCGACAGACGAGTAGGGTCGCGGAGTTGACCGTTACGTGAAACTGACAACTCATGGCAGGCAATGCCAAAGTCGGATATGTTTGGTGTCAGGTGCTAGTCACATATGATTACAGTCTCTGTACGGATCTTAGGCAAAGCATTTAGATGCATTGCCGATTATGAAAATCAATGTATCCGTTGATCGTCGGGTTAGCGACCTTTTCGCCCTCCCTCAATTAACTAGCAACGCCACTGGGCGGTTCCCGTTTAGGGCCGGTAGCGCCAGTACGGTTTTCAGAAAAAGGAAACCGATAAGAACGCAGCGTCGCCAGCTCTCGGGGAACCTTCCAGTGTGGATTGCACCCTAGGTAGGTCATTGATGATCCACTGCACTCATGCGGCTCCCCTAACCCTAGAGACTCGTAAGCTTTGCCGGTGTGGTGCCGAAATGATAGCCAGTCGAAATAGGGAAAATTTCATGCCCCCTTCAGGAGGTCAACTTAGTTGGAGGCGTTTTCGACCCAGTGTCCTGGACGCCCAGGGGGCCATGTCTAGAAGCGACCGCTCTATTGGGGGGGGGGGGGCTTCTCAGCTTTTACGCCCCCTAGAGGGTCAAAGATCTTAAGGAATTTTTCGGGAAGCCCCACGAAGAGCTCAGAGAAAAGTTATTTTTGTCTATATCTTTGTTGGGGTGCAGGAACCTTTTTGTCTGGAAGAGCCATGTAAACCACATGTTTTGAAAAGTGTTGTTATGAGAACTAAACATTTTGTTTAAAACTAAACATTCAAGCAATTGTGTTCATTTTATGTACTTTCAAAACTAAAAGTGACATAATTATGTCTCTGAATTCATTCTAACAACATAACACTTCTTTTTTAAAAAAAATAATAACCCATCTCTACGTAAACCCATCTCTACGCAAACCCATCTCTACACCAACCGGTCTCTACGCCAACCCATCTCAACACCAACCCATCTCTACGCAAACTCATCTCTAGGCAAACCCATCTCTACGCCAACCCATCTCCACACCAACACATCAGCTATTACGAACACATCACCAAACATTTAAAACCGTATTATGATGTGGTGGTTTAGGGTTCCACACAAGTCTTTGGACTTCTAGCCACATAAAGCCTCACATCATTATCGAACGCCTTGTTAACTTAAGGAATCCACACAACCCATCGCCACCCCCTCATACGGTCTATCAAAGAGATTAGATATTTATACTTCTCGCCTCTAATCAACACTGCTCGAGCGTCTAGGAAGAATTTCATTTGAGTTAATAATAGTATAAAAGAAAAGAAAAGATTTTTTTTTAAAACTCATAAGACCAAAAAATGTTATTAGTTGTGGGTCGTTTTATCTTAACTAACGAGTGCAACAGTACCGATATAACGGGCATTCAGTGTCGGGTCTACTTAGAAGGTGCGTGATTGGTATAGACTGTAATATAATTCTACAGTGTCAAGCTTGCTATATGTGTCGCGAGTTTCTGGGGAGGTTCTCATTTCGTACTAATCGAGATCGATCTCTGCAAACTAATTTGAATTAAAACCGGCCTTTCTGTGGGCTCTGGTATGCATTAACAGGCCTCTCTCTGGGAAATTGTATGTATTACAACAGGCCTCTTTCTGGGAACTGGTATGTATTAAAACAGGGCTCTTTATGGTAACTGGTATGTATTATAACAGGGCTCTTTATGGGAACTCGTATGTATTATAATAGGCCCCTTTCTGGGAACTGGTATATATTATAACAGGCCTTTTTCTGAGAACTGGTATGTATTAAAACAGGCCACTTTTCAAGCACTAATCTATTACATCAGGCACTCTGTGAGCACTTACACAAATTACAACACGCTCTCTAGGCACTGGTCTATTATAACACGCCGTTCTCTGGGCACTGGTCTGTGACAAAAGGCCGCTCTTTGAGCACTGGTATGTATTACAACACGCCACTCTATGGGCACTGGTCTATTATATCACACCACTCTATGGGAATTGGTCTATTACAACACGCCTCTCTCTGAGCACTGGTCTATTACAACACGCCTCTCTCTGAGCACTGGTCTATTACAACACGCCTCTCTCTGAGCACTGGTCTATTACAACACGCCACTCTCTGAGCACTGGTCTATTACAACACGCCACTCTCTGATCACTGCTATTTATTACAACACACCGCTCTATGAGCACTGGTATATTACAAAAGGGCGTTCTCAGGGCACTGGTCTATTACAAAAGGTCGCTCTCTCAGCACTGGTACGTCAAAGAGTGACAAAAGCTCCTTATTTCTCGAGGTAAAATAATAACTTTCAGATGAATATCTCTTTATTTTTCTTTAAATCAGGAATGAGGTAAGTAAAACTCAACACAAAGAAGACGTATTTTCTGATAAGCCTGCAGTGCTTAGCTGTAGGGCGTCTCAGAATGATTTTATCATTGTTGAAGCCTTTTCTTCTAATCCGGAGTAGCTTTTTCAGAGTCTTAATGTTAAGAAAACATTTTAGAAGAAAAATAATTCTGCTCTTAAATTTAAACAAGTAGAAGTTGTATTTTCAGCTGTTCCTTGAAGCTGTTTCTGGCTTGAGCAGTTTTAGAACCGCTGCTGTTAAGCCACGACTACATTTACCTCCAGGATTTGATGAAAAAAACGGGATCTTTCACAAAAGACTTTTAAATCACAAATGACGACCAACACCCCTTTCCTTTTCCCAATCATCTCTGTAATCTCCACATTCACCAGATATTCTTACTGTCTCTTGATAACTTCTGTACTATTATTATTATTATATACATTCATCTAAAGCAGTATTGATTTCAATTTCAATTATTTCCCTATCTTTGTTAATCTGCCTCGATGGAACGTGCGGTAGCTTTTGCTTCCGAGATTATTATTATTATTTGTGTTGCTTCTGTACATATTTTTTCTTACCGTTGTTAAGGCGATTACACAAGATGGCTTCCGAGTAGGAGTTGAGATATTGGAGTTTTTTGGCGTGTGCATTACAAGATTTTTTCATGATCTTGAAGAGAAAGTTTTTTTTTAAAAGGCCCCGGATTGAATATCATAATTTATTATCATATTATATTGTAAAGTTGTTATGCCATTTTTTCATGCATACATTTATTTAATAGCATTTAAATGGAGCCCTAAAATGAAACACAAATCAGGAAGATATATAAATACGTTGACGCAAATCTGTTTATATGTGAAATCATTCAACCTACTTTCAGAATCATTTCATTTTTACCAATTTAAAAAATGATTGGTTTCTTTTTGTGATCTTAATGCATAAAGCACCTTCAAATTTTAACACTATTTTTAATAGCTTGTAACCATGTAATGAGAGTATGCTTAGATAAGAGCCATCATAGTTTTCCATAATATAAAACAAGCTATATGACATACAAATTATGGAGGAGCATTGTCGTTTTGATGAAAATGAAAGCAGTTTTATAGCATAAACAATGTAATAGTTAGCAGACTCAAAAATTAACGATGTCAGATTTTAATTAATAATTGCAAATAGATCTTGTAGTTTGTAGATGTTTTTATGTGTAATAAGTAATAAGTGAATATTTAAAGTTATCACATAGCGTCAATGCTGGATGTGTAATGTGATGTTTATACGCGCTGAAACAAAGAGATGCTTAGACGCGCTAAGACATGAAGAATATTTAGATCCGAATTATTTGCAGCGATTTTAAGACTGAGCTAATATATAAAGATGTTTAGACCAGGTTGAAACATAGTTATGTCTTGTCGATGGTTAGACACATTAACGTTTAGACTATGCTGAGACCGATGGATGTTTAGACTGTGCTATGACATAAAGATTTCTAGACATCGCTGGGACATAATTGCTTAGATTCTAATCGGATCTAGTAATTTTCAGACCCAACAGATGTACATATATTTCAAGACCAAGCTTTTCGAATGACTTAGACACATTACATCATCTTCCTATTTAAATTATACATGCATGGGATTTTAAACGTTTTTAGCATATCGACTTCTAAGCGTTTTTACGTTTATCATACATACAATTTCACAGCTAAACATCTTAACAGCAATAGCAATAGAATACATTGATTTTTTACCGATAATGATGATTCTGCGGATTCATATTTTTTAAACGATCAGAGTGCAACTCTTTGTATGAAATATATAAGCAAAATAAAACATAGTGAAAAAGGTAGAAGTACTCTGTAAAATCTAAGATCGCTATATATATCGCGCGAGTGCACTCTGAGACAGGCAATCGGTGTGAGTGGAAGTAGAGAGATAAATACAACGAGGAAGTTCGAGGGAGTTCATTGTGTTAAGAACAAAAACAGAGTTTTTGTGTGTTTGAGATTGATGTGGTCAAAAACAGTGCTTCATAGGCGACTTGACCATCTGCTCGTAGATCGTTCGGGGTCAGTACACAAAGTTGAACTGACAGAGAAGGGGGGGGTTGTTTGCCAGATAAGTCAAGTGCTCCCTACAGTGTTTAATTAAAATTTAAGCCAGGAAAGCTGTCGTCATTTTTTTCATTGAGTTTTCCCTTTGTAAAAGGGTGTAAACAAAAAATTAACGTAAAACAATCCTTTTTATCTTCAAGATAGAAGTACAAATACATCGGACACGTTTTATTAGTATAAAAAGTTATCAATAAGTATGAATCTTATCCGTTACTGAAGCTTCTTCTATACGAGTGATAACCAGGCTGACACAATTCAATGTACAATTAACAAACACCTTTAGAGTAGAGCACTTAAAACAGTGTTTCTAAAACTTGTTTTGGGTAATGAAACGCTTAGAATTTTCGAGACTTTGCGCGACACACAAACATGATTTTAACATATTTTTTAAAAAGATAACATTTTTTTTTACATATTAAAGGGATTAATGCTGCTGTTATATATCAGTGTGATAGGTTTGCTCGCTTGAGGGAACCCATCATATTCCATCGGGGCTCGAAAGTTGACAAGCAACAGCGCAACTCATCATCAACTGTGATGACTCTCTCTCTCTTCTCTTGGACTTGATTTCAGTTAATGCCGAAAAAGCCAAATTTTCAGAAAGAAGAAGATGAAAATGGCAACTGCTTTCAAACTGACTAAAGGACACATTTTCATGATTTCAAGCCACAATAATTCTAGCGTCTTGTAGGCGAGCGTTGTTTGATCGAATTTATTTTGTCATTTTTTAATTTGCTACTCCTCATCTTTGGTCGTCAAATTGACTTCTTCACTGACTGCAAACGGATTGATCACCCGAGCAAATTCCTTGATGTACAGGGATGCCGATTTCAAGCCAACTACACGGCTAGAGAGAATGAAAAATAAAATGGCGAACCCAGACGCCAACTAAATCTAATGTCCGGCCCCACGCGAAACACACGTGAATACTGATTTCGTTGTTGATTTATTTAACAAACATTTTGTTTAGCTTTATTTTAAAATTTTAATAATAAATTCAGTGCTCAGATCCCCTTCCAATTTTTTATATTTTTACTAAATCTCGCGACACGCCAGGAAATTTCTTACGACACACTAATATGTCGTGACATTCAGATTGAGAAACACTGCCTTAAAAGATACCGGGATATTTTATTGATATCTTAATGATATTACTCGACATGGATACACCAGTTATCTCTTGTAATAGATTTCCGCCATAAAATATTGGAAGCATGGAGCATTACTTAGATTAGACGATCTTGTATGTCTGGCAGGAGTCTCACCCTCTAAAGTGATAAAAGACAGCTGCGTTGAGTTAAAACAGGTAACCTCAATAACATTGTATACAATGTTCTGGGTCGTTAAGCTACGCCGTCTGACTCACTGCCAAGGAAAGAACTTTCATTTTGATGCAACAATAAAAACTTAGACGAAACTCCACAGAAACATTTCACTGAAAAAGGTTTCCTCATTCATTCATAACACCATTGATATATTTTTGATGCTGTTTTATGTTCTTTTTTTTTCTTTTTTATTTAACGAAATACATATTTCATAACTACATCTGAAAACTTAAGTAAAACTTTATTCATTACATATTGATATGCGCAACGAGCTATGCCAAAAATGTTGCCTACTGTCTTCTTACTGTACCTCAATTTAATGCAGAAGCTAGAAGAAAAAAAAAACTACACCAACTAAATTCATTTATAAATAATACAGGAAACAAAAAAAAAAAAAAAATATATANTATATATATATATATATATATATTTAAATTGAAGCTACTCAATAAAGCAACTAAAAATTTATTTTAGAACGCTGGTTAATAATTACCAGGTGTCCTGTTATATAATACATGCTCTACACCCTTGGATGCCATTTATTGACATACTCCACACACTTGGATGCAATTTATTGACATACTCCACACACTTGGACGCCATTTATTGACATACTCCACACACTTGGACGCCATTTATTGACATACTCCACACACTTGGACGCCATTTATTGTCATACTCCACACACTTGGACGCCATTTATTGACATACTCCACACACTTGGACGCCATTTATTGACATACTCCACCAATATCAACAACATATATTTACATACTCTCCACACTTTAACAAATAATTTTGAAATACTCCACACACTTCAAAAACTTTTCTTAACATATTCAACACACTTCCAGGCCATTTATTGATACCCCACACACTTACTCACACAAACTTGCACCCCCGCCCTAGATTATGTTCTAAACAACATCCCACCACATCGTCCCAAAATAAATACACCCCGCCTCTATTGTTAGCACCCTCTACACCCTCCTCCACCCCCACAACCTTGAGTGCCACAGCCTTCTCTCGCCTCTGCTGTAAGGACACGAAGACGTCCACTAAGTGACCCCTGAGTGTCTACCAACAAATCTCTTGGTCAAACAGCCGACCATCCCTTTAACTCACTTAATGCCGAGAAGTCGCACTCCATATAGACCAGGGCGCTCTTACCCGCAATTTTCGGGGAAAGTCGGGAATTTAGTGCTGAGTGTGAGAACCAGACATGAAAGAGTTGCTTATTTTTTAAAAATTATTTCTTGTTTGTTTTGTGGCCTTCTATTCGATTACTTTTTGTTTAAAAATAATCAAGCTTTTTTAAGTTTTCAAAATATGCTGAGTGAGTTTTTGAATGTAATATAAACATCCTGATGCTATAAAAACTAATGTTTAAAGACTTGAACGATAATGGGCTGTCGTAGAATGGAATTTTACATACGCCACACACTCTGGTGATTCATTTTAAAAAAATTGAGCAAATTAGAAAAACTTTTTTTTTTTTTAAATTCAATTGACATGATATTATTTTAAATTTAAATACAGGAGGAGTTATCTTTCATATATACATTTGATATTGGTAGTTGCTATTTAAGAAAACGTTGATTAGATCCCTAACAGAAAATAATTAAACACGTCTAATCTCAATAGAAAGAAAATTGTTTAAGTAGCAAAGTATTCTGAGCTAACATATACGACGCTGTCAATGTCAAGTTGCTACTTTGAAAACAGGAGCATGGTCTATTACCAATAGGACAGGTTATATTCGTTACTGTATTTAATGAAACACAAGATCTATTGCATATAGAACAGGGTATATTTGTTACTGTGTATACATAAACACATGGTTTATTACCTATAGGACAAGGAATGTTCATAACTGTGTGTGATAAAACACATGCTCTATTACCTTGAACCAAATACAAATTATGCAGCAGCTCTTATTTGCACTGATTGAAATAGAAGACTAATCTTCTTTGTTACAGACGCTCCTTCTATACAGAAGATTATTGCGTCCTACGATTATCTATGGTTTGAGTTAGTCCTGCATTCTTATTAGAGTTGTAAATGATGTTAAAATGTTGGCTTTCGTTGTTGGTTCATCCACGACCGAATTCCGGACGTTTTTTTATGTTGTTTTTGCACACGAAATAAGAGAGATATTTTTTATCTTTATGTCTATCCGAGGGTTGTATTAAGTTATCTTTGAGTTAAATAAATTTTAAAAAAATAATACCAAATGTTAAATAATTAAATCGTAAGATTCTACATGATCGCTAGAGCTGTTTCTTTTATTAGGACAAACAATTCAGAAACTGACATGTCGCTGCTATAACATTTTTGCACTAACGATATATGTTGTTGTTTTTTTAACTAGACCACAAACTGCATGTTTTCCAATATAAAATGATTTTAATTGCTAAAAAATACAATCGGTAGCGTCAAATGCCCTTCAATTAAGAGTTTTAAATACAGTCGAATTTAAGTAAGAGATGACAGTAGAAGGAATTCATTTTTTAGGATAATCTCCGGCCCTAAGTAACAGTTTAAAGTGACCAATCCATGTTTATTTTTGTCGAATCCTATTGAAGGAGGACAGGGATAGCCGTAGAGCGTATATTGGTCTAGAAACTTGAGTTTAAAAAAGTAAAAACTTTTGTCAGCACCTTCATTTAATCTTAAGGCATTCTACAAACTCACGTAAGAAGAAATACTTGACCTAATGAATCTATTGATCCCTTCATAGATTTTCTTTTTGTTTAAATTGCAGATACTATTGTGGAATTAGCACGTTAAACAGGGAAAGTTGTAGAAATTCGTTCACCCCCGTTAACATTGATTGCTATGATTGGCGGGATGTGAGAATTTTTTTTTTTAAATGATAATAAAAACTCATGTCCTCGTTCTGAGACAACCCTCTGGCATCTGGACTCTAATCCTGGCCTGATTTACAGGCCAATCTGGTCCGATCTGAAGTTCGTATGTCATCCTTGAGACATAGAGCTCTTCACATTCATTCTTAAATATTCAATGCTGAGAAGAAATATAACAGAGAGAAGCCAGCATGTAACGTTAATGAGTAATGTTGAAGGGGGGAGGAAGAGAGAGAGAGTGTGTGTGGCCGGGGGGGNGGGGGGGGGGGGAGAATTGTCAGTGAAAATTTCGGAAAGAGACAAAATGTGAGAGATGGTTTATAAGTGTCAAACATGAATTTATCGCCTACGATAAAAATGACACGTGTCAAAAGTCGGGCGTCGACATCTGATAACGGGAATTGTGGTCACTCCTATTTTATTGTGTCCCCTCTAAGCTTCATCATTGACAGAGAGGGAGATTAAAAGAAGACAGACGAGAAACATTGGAAGTGGATTTATGGGGAGTCTTACGGAGCACGCCAATCAGATAGGCAAGAACACGATGCTATGGAAGAACATGCATATGGTAAAGAAAGAGAGAGAATGATGATTTTTTGGGAAATTTAGCAAGAACAAGAAAAAGTTTGTTTATCTCAACCTGGTGAACTTGAACAAGGTCTAGAAAAATTATGGATTTTTTAAGGATGAACTTCACTGATGAGAGGCAAAATTTGAGTGTGTTTTTTTTTTCTTTTGCGGGAATTTTGACGAGGACTAAATAGAACTGGCGTTATTCTGGACAAATCTTGGATGATAGAAAGTTGATTTTTTGCGGAAAACTTGGTTTAGGACCAATGTTCTGTATAAGCTGCGTGGCTGTACGGCCGGGTATATACGAGCATTTCAGACACTGCGTAGGAGTTTTGAATTTCAAGCGAAGCCAATTGTTTAATCTATTGCACTCAAATGGATGGGTGTACAACTTTGCAAACAAATTTTTTTTTACTTCGCACTTGGACCAAAGAATTTTAGAGGAAAAATTGTCCAGCACTAGAACGGGTTTTAGAGTAAAGTTTCATGGAATAGGTAGAGCGAATTTTCCTTGCTGGGCTTCAGATCATCAATATAAATAATATGCTATGTATGTCCGTCCGTTCATAACGCTGCTAATTTTAGAAAGCAGCGCACCAAATTACTGCACCGAAAATAACTCGCATAAAATTATTCAATATGGAAATGAGATTTAATTTTCCTGTCTCTAAATTTTATAATTAGTCTATTTAATTAATTGATTTCAGCTAAAATGTATTTAGTTTGAAAACTTCCGTCATTTTTGACAGGTAATACACTAGTATTTAAAAAGATAAGGAGTGAGAGGTTTGGTGATGGTTAAATGGAGTCAAAAAGTTTTCAGATGGGCATGTCAGGCGTCTCGAGAAACGCAGTGACCATGGTGTTGTGCTCATTTTCAAGATTAGTTTTGACAAAGTTGAAGTTTCCTTTATTTATAGCAAGTGTTCAGGAAGTTAGAATTACGTGTTGCGGTTTCACTTCTCTAATCCATAGAAACATTTCCATAATAATATGTCACGAATAAAAGGAAAAAGAGTTTAGCTGCGTAATTAACAACTTCCTGAAAGTTATTTTTTTCATGACGTTTAAAATGTTTTAAAATATTAATTTTATGTTTTTGCTGATTTATGCAATAACAGTTTGGAATCCGAGAAAACATGATATGTAAAATTTAGGAATGGTAAGGATTAATTTAAATTTAATCGTTCACTTTTGAAAAATTAACAATTGATTTATGAATTAATCGTTAATTTCGATAAATCCAAATGTCTCAAGGAAAGTGACAAAAACAAGTATTTGACATTTTTTCTTATTTAATTATTTCCTCTGTCTCAAATACATTGAAAAATATTTGAAACTTTTTAAACTTTTGGTTGTTGTAATATGTTCTTCGGCGATACAGATCCTTCCATCTGGGTTATTATATTGTTTATAATTTATTATTTTTAAAAAAAATAAAAATTAATCTTATAAATATTTTCTTAAATTTAATTGAACTTTCCATCGATTAAAATTATTTTACCGATATTTAATCGATAAAATTTATAACGATTTTCGAGAAATCAATCGTTAATTTCCGGAGACATAGTCTAAATATTTCACTAGACTTGGAAAATCCAACGAATCCTAACCGCACAAAATGTACATCGACATCAACCTTAAAAAGAATTTCTAGCTGTCTAGAATCAAATGAACTTTCTTCAAAACGAGTTATGTAAATTTTATTCAAAGTTAAAAGAAGAAAACAAAGTTCAGATCTTGTTGCAAAATGAATGCTTGTCTAAAACTTCGCCAATTGACCACCTGACCGCTTTCGTTTGCCGAGATGGACAAAGGCCAGTTGAGCTTTCGTTTGCTGGGACGGACAAAAGGACTTAAACATCTGAATCATCTCTGAAACATTGTTTCTCAATGTGTCCACGTAAAGCAACCGATGGCCAATGTGTCCAGGTAAACCAACCGTTGGCCAATGTGTCCAGGTAAAACAACCGTTGGCCAATGTGTCCAGGTAAAGCAACCGATGGCCAATCTGTCCAGGTAAAGATACTGTTGGCCAATGTGTCCACGTCAAGCAACAGTTGGCCTTAACTGAAGCCAAAACATCTGATAACATTTTCCAGTAACCTTCATCTTTGCGACACATTATTTCGCCTTCCCCAGTGTATGCGGCTCGATATAAAATTTCCTAAGATGAATTCTGCACAACAGATAACATGATTCGTGTGTATTAAAGCTGGCTCTGTGAGACCCCGTTGGTACCAACGGAGAGAGTTTCAAAGTATTCACGCGTGAATAGATAAACCGGTATAAAAGACGCTTCAACGTCTGTGCACGTTTTAGGTAAATAAGTATTGAAAGTATTTGATTGTAGATAGCATAGTCAATAGTGGACTCACCTCACAAGCTGAGGGGCCAGGCGTCTAGTTCATGTAAAAGCAACAATAAAATTTTTGCTAAATGACTACTTTGAAAAGGGAGAAGATGGGCGCCGCCAGATTTACCAGGCCCCGAGAACTAATATTTTGAATTGAAGGAGTGTCTGTAATAGATATGGTAAGTCCAATTGGAAACATTAGAACCTTCTACGACCACGCGTTTATGGGACTGACAGGCTAATGGCGGAAGGTAAATAAGCACTTTACAAGGAATTTTATTTTTAAGTAACGTACATGAATAACTTAATAAGAAATGTCCTTAGGATTAAGTTCCTTAAACAAGTTTTCGGTACAACTAATAAAACGAAGCCGTTAATCTTCTATCGCTTAGCTTGAGTGTAATGCTATTATATAAACAACATCGTAATTGGATTATGCCCCTTCCCATCCAATCTTGCAGTAAAGTTTTGGATATTTCTCTTTCAATCACAAATTTGGTGAGACAAGCTCGTTTTTTCATGTTCATAAAATATTCAAAGTAATAACTTTTCAACATTTTTTTTTAAAAACTCGGGGTACCTAGACGCATTCGATAAGGCAACCACTGTTTAACGCGATGCCTGGTTTCTATTCTAGGATAAATCCTAGACGCCCGTCCACAGAAGATATTTAATCCTCATTAAATATTGAAAGTGCTTCCACAAGGCGGGACATCTTTATCCACATATTGGAAATCAGTGTTTTTAACTCACACGAGGGTGCGCGGTCTGTGGGGACATCAGGACTAATCTGGTATAAAAACTCTACATCGGTGGTTCTCAAATAAGTGGTTTGGTGGTCTGTGGGACATCAGGACTAATCTGGTATAAAAACTCTACATCGGTGGTTCTCAAATAAGTTTTTTGGTGGTCTGTGGGACAATCTGGAGTAATCTGGTATAAAAACTCTACATCGGTGGTTCTCAAATAAGTGGGTTGGTGGTCTGTGGGACAATCTGGACTAATCTGGTTAAAAAACATGCATCAGTGGTTCTCAAACAAGAGTTTGTGTGCTCTGTGAAGATATCTGGACTAATTTTGTATAAATACATTGCATCATTGGTTCACAAACACAAGAATTGGATCTGTTTGAGGGGAAAAAAACAAACAGCTAAAGTGTAAACGAATTTTTAGCTTTTAACATTTCATGACTGTACGCTCGTTAAATGGGAATAGTCTAATTCAAAAATTGAGAAATCTTCCTGAAAATAGGATATTACTTTAAGAATAATTTTTTTTTTAAAATTGGGAAAAAGAAAATAAAATTGAATTGGCGTTTGTTGGGTTTTTTTTTTTTTTTTTTTT
>MUZC01004194.1:451717-463488 GCA_002072015.1 Radix auricularia | reverse complement strand
TAAGATATTTATTTTAACATCAAACGCTTGTGGTCTCAAACACAAGATTGACCAAGATAAAATGTGGACTGACTTTTTTTTCTACTTTTTAACAAAGTATTCATGAACATTGTTTTACAATATTTTTTTATTTTAATTTTTTAACTTAAAGCGGACATGGTAGGTTTTTTTTTTTTTTTTTTTTTTTTTTTTTTAAATTTTTTTTTAAAAAACGGAATATTTGGAGCCTGTCGAAAAGCGCTATAAAAACTATAGTGATAGCATCGGGTTTTTTTTTCCTCTAGTGGCTTCGCATTGTCTTCTGGAAAAAAATTAATTCATTAATAAGGATTAATCCGAATGAAACAAAAAATAAACCTGTCATGTGCTAATCTGCTCATCTATAAAAACAAATAATAACAAAAACAGTTTGCATTTAACGGGTCTTAATCCGTCACTATAATTGTTTTTTAAAGCATTTGCAGACAAAAATGCTTTGATTTTTTTTATACTGTTGTTTATGCAGGCCCGTAAAGAGGTGGATATCAACTATTTCATCTAAAATAGAATAAACATGCCCATTGATCTTTGGCGTATGTTCCCTTCGGCATATACGGCCTTAAAATGGCAGTGATGATTTCCGTATTTAGTTTAGCCTATCGGCACAAATAAACTGTAATACATGTAGCAATATTATCTTTAAGCTTAGTTGCCACACACCAGATTATAATCCGGATAATATAACAACTCTTTTTTGTACACAACCACAAAAGAGACGCTTTGCAAGTTTGAGCAACAGTACGTTACTTTACACACGGAAGCACGAACGTCAGGGTGGACAGAGGCAGCAGATATATAAAAAAAATTCTAGAAAATAACACATTTACAATATCTTATAGGCGGCTCGGTAGCGAAGTCAATAGTGCGCTCACCTCACAAGCTGAGGGTCATGGGAACGAGCCAACATAAAAACCACTATAAAAATATTGAGAAATGACTAACGCTAAGAAGTCCTCCGCAATGTCTAACAACCTCGAGAAAGTTCTAATAGAAACTTTAGAAACATTAGAACCCCCTACGACCTCAAAAAAGAGGTGATGAGACTGTAAAAATATACAAATATAATGCGAAAATACATTTTGACAAAAAACATTTTTACTATATCTAAGTATATTCATTAAGTGTTGACTGTCTTTCCGGATATCTGCCATGCATAGAATGCTTTTGTTATCGTCCCTACAGGCACATACGTAAAATTGATCAGATCAAATTTTATTTCTTTTTTGTTTCATTTTAAATTCGCATAATGCAGATGCATTACTCTTTCAAATTAAATTGCATAGTTTCAAGATTATTTACGGTTGCTAAGAAACTCTTAAAAAACACTTTTAAAAAAAAATGACCTGTCAACTCAATATCAATTTACCCTGTTGAAGAAAATTATGGATATTTATACATTCATATTTGACGTCTGGCGATGAAGATATTTCGCTTTACATGATATTTAATACGTGAAATTAGCACATTAGCCATCCAACAAATCTCGCTCAATTTATAAAACATAGAGGGAGAATCATGTAAAATAAGCAACCTACAGTCTGTAATGAAGTTCAAATACAAAATTTAAAATTAAAAAATATCTTTTTTTTTTAAACCAGGGAAAAAAGAAATAAAAAATAGATTTAAGGGACCAGTTAACAAAGTTACGTTCATCCTCCTGAAGTCACCTGAAACAAAACACGAGCAATTAAAATACATTATCTGTCATTATCTTCGTGAAATTTTAAAGCAATTCTAAACCACTTCCCACATAATCATTATGAACAACTACCACGTTCTTGTTTTCCCCACCACCGATGTATTTCATTCGATTTGAATTACCGAAAAGCACAACAAAACACACCAAAAAAAATAGCCTAGATTAATTTTCTAATGGTCTGTTTTTTTGATAGTTTTTACGTATTTTATGTATTTTAATGACTTACATATTGATATAACACCATTTGAGAATTCGTTACTTTGATAATGGACCAAGCAGTTTAAAAATCTTTGCTGGGCGCTTTTCTATTCATCTCATAAAAGTCTCGTGCGGGGATCTCAAACTCTCAGTCCAATGTCTCTAAACCATTTCTTTTTTCCACGTCGTTTAACAAGTCTTCTTTACTTTTAATTCGGTCATTGAGCCACTTCGTGTTATCAAACTGGACACCTCAATGGGACGCAATTATACCTAATTTTGTTTTGTTATTACACTAACAAATGATTACTTTTAAAGAGTTCTGATATCAAAATCTTTTCTTGTCACTTTTTAAATTTTTTTTAGCTTTTTACGCAAAGTTTTTTTTTTTTTAAATCTATAGTTGGCCTCATCTCTAGTTTGAGAATCCCTACTTCACAAGACCATTTTCTCTAGTGTTTAGAATCTTCGATCGAGGTAATGGCGAGGTCTTCTATCAAACTAGCGTACTATCACTTCATCTTGCAGTCGGGCCGCTCGTGCCAGGCCTCCTTATCGTTGGGCGAAGAATACCATCATCTCTGTAGCGACAGGCATCTCCAAGTTGGAGGAAATTTCAGTTTTAAATTTCTGTGTGAATTTTGTAGAGAAGCCAATAACTTGTTTCATTTTTTTACCTTAATTTTAATGTGATTCAAAAAATATATTAATAAATGAGTTATCATAATTGTAAATTTAAATAGTTATGAACAAAGTTTTAAGTTATCCGTAATCTTTCCTCTGTCCAGCTATATTTTGTCTTTACAAACTGTTTATTGTCTCAATCTATTTTGTCTTTTTAATTACTCATTGTCTCTAGTCTCTCCCTCACCCCTATTTCTCTCTCTCTCTCTGTCTCGGCTTCTGTCCACTTTATTTTCTAGATCTGTTTAAATTATATGCACCTAATTGCTTATATTCTTATCTCCAAATTTTTAGGTCTCCTCTTAACCCCGGGAAAATAGTAGATCTGCCCCTTGGGGAGTCATAAAATGGTGCCAGTCTCTTTGGCATGAGCGCAAGAACACATTCATAGAACAAAGAGAACGAAAAGATCGGTCAATGTTAAAGCGAGCTTACGCAACATTTACCTCGACAGACCAACAGTCTCAGCATCAACTGCAGCAGCACAATCAACGGGACGCGGCCACATGCACCAAGTTCTCTTTCGAAATGCGGACGCTGACGAATGTTAGGAACTCTCCGTGAACACAAGATGGAGTGTCGGCCTGGACATATTTATTTGGTGTTCGCTCCTCAGGGGGATTTTGAACGGGGGTGTGGAAGAGGGGGGGTCTGTTGCGTCCGAATAGTTTGACCTACTGCAAGGAGTTAAGTCGGTGAAAGAAATGGGAAAAGGTTGAGGGGGTGAAGTTGTTTTTTTTAAAAAGGCCACCCAAAAAAGACGTAAAGAAACAATAAGACAGATAGTTCCCAGCTATCGCGGGTCCATTCAGTAATTGGGAAGTTTTCTTTGGATTGTGAAGAGAAGGACAAAAAATTCTTACTGTTCTACATTTTGGACACATCGACTTTCACGGAGAAGACTGCATCAGATGTTTTATGAGGCATGAGACATGAAATGGAAGAAGACAAACCCACGCTGATATGCGCTGTGATTTTAGAACGGTGATCCAATCCAATCATGAAATTGGAGAATTGTGAATGAAAAATACATTTTTATTGTAATGCATTATATTTTTATTTAAAGAAGAAATAAACCGCCAGCCAAGATAACTGGATGAACGTCACAGCTACTTAATTTAATTGGTGGGAAAAGATATTAAATTCAATTAACGAGTTTTAAAATTATCAGAAAAGATTATTTTTTAGGTTATTTAACAATGCATTCCAGGCACACTAATAGCATTTCGTTTTACTCTTGCCATCTTTGTGATGCCTCTACACCAGGCTAGAACTGGAATATATTAGGGTAATCCTCATAGGGTGAAAAGAATGGCTCGTAATGTAAACACTTGGAGATTTGGAATACGTTACAAACTTACAAGGATCTTAAGTTATATTTTCCAACACAGTCGTATGTAAGGGCCCATATTGAGTGTTTTAAAAAAAGCAGAAAAGAGAAGAATAGGGGAGAGTCTGCATGTTGATTGTCCAAAGGATTTGAAAAGTCAGTCAGTGACTTAATATAGTTCTGTGGAAAAAAGTTTCTCGTGTGTGTGACAGGCAGAGCCGATTGCATTTCCTTACTTCTGGGTTTTCCATACAGTACCCACTGGGTCGGGGATTTTTAAGACAACACTCAGTAGGTCCGAGTATTCTGAGACAATACTCAGTGGGTCCAGGTATTTTGAGACAAAAAAACTGTTTGAGTCCGAGTATTTTTGATACAATACTGAGTGGGTCCGAGTATTCTGAGACAATACTCAGTGGGTCCAGGTATTTTGAGACAATAATGAGTGAGTCCGAGTATTCTGAGACAATCCTTTTTGAATCCGGGTATTATGAGACAAAACAAAGAAGTTATTTATATGAACGAGGCATAAGGTACTTGTTTTAATTGAATTCTTTGACACCTTGCACCATTAATAGTCAAAACAACAAGCACTGAAAAGTTTACAAAATAACAATTTTATGTAACCGTAAGCTGTTTCTTGCCCAAAAAGGTAAGGACTCGTCTAGTACCGACACGGGGCCAGATTCGGCCCTTTAGTCGTAGAAGGGGACTCCGTGTAACAAAGAGGAAAATGGAGCGGAATATTCACCATCTCAATATCCAAACTTGGATCCTTAGAGAAAAACATACAGTTCACTAGAGGAGAATTTCATACGCAAAAAAAAAAAAAAGAAAACGTAATGATTGCAATTTGATAATTTTTAACACAATTTATCTTTGGAATTTCGTTTATAGATTCGAAAAGTCTAACCAATCTTTTCGAGCTTTGAACATCATCTCCTCCTGAAACAAACCAGATAGAAGATTCGGGTCTGTTGCAAATATGTTCAGGAAGTCCTAAGGATGTACACGGGCCAGAAAAATACTGAAACGATTTACTGGATTTCTTGGAAAAGCAACAAAAAATAACCAAAAAAATATTAGTATTTTGTCAATTTCTCGCCAATCATAACATCTATCGGGTTTAAACAAACGCCAAACGGTAGCTTATAATAATTAGAACACTGTTGGTAAAGAAATTGCTGTAAAATCTCTTTTCGTTCGACTCCCGTAGTTTTAACAGCAATTTGTAGATTACAATTTTTTTGTTTAGTTTCAAAACTATTGATTTGAAATATCTTTTAATGCAATCTAGAATGATAGTGAATGCTTAGTTAGATTGCTGTGCAGTGCTCATTACATTGACACATTCTTTGTGTGACATAGCGTTAGGGGATAGGGCGTCATATTGTGTTTAGTTTCAGAATTACTTATTTGAATCGACTTTTAATGTAATCTAGAACGATTTCCTTTGAATAAAAAGATCGCAAATTCTTTGTCGGAAACATTCGAGTTTCTATTATTTGTTTTACTGAACTTATAGACTATAGACTATCTAGAGTCTATGCGCATTCTTTTATTCATTACTCTTATTTCTAGCATCAAAAAAGCATTATAAGTTTACATACCTTATATATATTATCTTATTTTTATTCGCTATATTCATTAATTTTAGTTTTTTTCTTTTCTGTTATTTCATATTATATTGATGGCTTAGAGATGCTATATCCGATGACTCTATGATATGTTATATCCGTCCATGTCTTTGGTCGTGTGTGCAAGTGTGATGTCGAGTGTTTGTTCTGAAGAGATTGGCTCTCTTCTCGTAATCCGAAGAACTCATAGCCTGACACTACTTACTATTCGACATCAGTCAAAGAGGGAGAAAAGCGTTTGACCTATGCCTAGGAAAATTAATGTAAAATGTATTCGAGTATTTAGCGTAGTTACAAAGCTAAACTTTACCACTATTTTCAAGTAGATTCCTTTTTGTTATTTTAATGGCTCCTCAGACTCCTCTGTGATTATTAACAAGTGATTTTTTTTAAAATAAAAGTTTCTTAATGAGGAAAAAAAAATACAATAGAAGGGAGGTAATTTAAACAAAAGCAATTAGTTAATTGGTGTTGAGAATTATATATAAACGCCTTACCCCAGCTACAGTAACCTTACACGTATTCTTTCCACCCCATCCCTTATTTCCTCTACTCTCCTCCTTATCTCAAGTCACATATAACGAGATAGCCAGCACCAGCCCCCATTTTTCCCTACTCCCTTTTGGTTTTCATTTTTGGTTGCCCTCTCCTGGACTCGGATTGCCGCCCTGAGAAGTGGAAATTGAAATTTAACGATATTGAAGAGGCAATGGTTTCGGGAGTGGGACGGGGGGCTGGATCCCTGGCAGTGGGGGTCATTCTGAAATAGCAGTTGATAAATGAGGTGTGAGGGCCTGTTAATGCAACAGGCAAAGGGCGGTGGAGGGGGGCGTGGGGTTGGTTTCCAGTAGAACGAGTCGGACAGATTGTAATTGACATATTAAAATAGGAAGATGAAGAAGGTCAGATGATGGGATGTGTGTGTGTGAGGGGGGTGGGGGGAGGCGGCAATCAATATATCGCGTTGAATGAAATGCTAGGTGCAGACGGCAGATTTTGATGAATAAACGTCTCGGCCGGCAGGAGTATTTCAAATGGATAAATATGAACAAGGATCGGATAAGCTTGATTTAGATGGATAAGCTTATTTTCTGCGAGACAGGCTAAGACTCATTTTCAAAATGTGGACATCCCAGTGCTTAAACCAAACATTCTCAGTTTCTGGGTTGTCATAATGAGACTTAGCTAAATCCTATTTGTGACGCGACCGATGGATACAAAAATGGAGTCCATGAAAATTTCAGACAGATTAAGACAGTAAAGAGGTAAACTGGGAATTTCAACAGCTATTTCAAAGAATGCAATTTTGTTTTCTTCTTTTTTTTCTTTCTTCTTCAATTCAAAAACCGATTTCCAATTCGATGCTCAGATGTCATTCATGAGGCATTCAATGTAAAAGTTTTTAACGAAAAATAAAAACCATTTGTTTGATTTATCGTATAGTGCTTGATACCTCGTTTCGTAAGGTAATGCTGCAATAATCTCCCTAAAGGTTCAACTAAGTTTTATAAAGTAAGCCAGATATCGTATGAAAAATGGGAAAAATTAAACTAAATCTTGAAGGAAATTTTACAAATTAACGTTAAAAAAAATATTATTTGGCTTGTAAGGCATTGTCGTTAGTTGATTATTGAATTTAAATATCTGTGTTTTATAACATTATACTCCCCGTTAAAACGGTTATGAAGGATTGTCTGCCACTAGAGATTATATTTTTCTTTATATTTAGAGTCATCTGAGCAACTTTTATCCGGGAAAGAGGGTTAGCTGAGCTCGATGCGAGAAGGCCTTAACACCAAATTACGCCCTTAGTCAAAAAACCGTAATTCAAATCTTGCACACAATTTCTCTGTATTCACCTATCTCCAAGTGTTCAGTTTGCTCCAAAACTCTCAGTTGATCTCTAGTTTTCTTTGCTTTTTCCCCTTCGATTTCATCTTTTTTTCCCTATGTTTTCGTTTGGTCTCTTGTTTTCATTACTTTTACATCACTTAGTTGCCTTAGGTTATTACTTTTGTGAACCAGCCCTCCCCGCAAAATACCAAACCCTAGCGTTCGCCAGCAATCTTAGTCTAGACTGTACTAAACAATGGGCTTCGGCAAGACTATTGTACCCAACAAGTACGGCTTCTCATGGAAGACTGCCACGATTTTTATCTTCTCTTTTTCACAGCAGTCATTCAATCTTGGCGGACTTGGACTAAATAAGAATTTGCAAGCAGAAATTTAAAGATTCCTTCTATGTGTTTGTGTGTGTGTGTATGTGTCTGTGTGTGGGTGTGTGGGTGTTGCTCATCCCATTGAAATCAGACAGAAACTCGAGTCTATAAATAACCTCCCAAGACATTGCTAATTAGGATTGATAACTTCAACTTAATTGAAGCCTTTCTCAGGAATCTCGTTCATTTCTCGCCCCTGCTTTTCTCTTGGCAAGACAGAAATATACTTTAGAGAACATCCTAAACAATTTTTTTTAAAAAGGGAAACCTATTTTGTGTATTAAATGACTCCTTTAGTCTTGAAATCAGTGTTATAACAAATTATATGGCAAGCGATAAAATGTTAAATTATCACTGTTTAATATATATATAATATTTACACACACACACACACACACACACACACACATATATATANTATATATATATATATATATATATATATGCATCTTCATTCTTTCAACTCTAGGTTTCAAGCTTTATCATTTGAAAGACATTCCGTTATCGTTATATCAATTATATTTCTAACATACATGCATATTCTGTAAGGCCTGACATTATACTTTTAAAGCTCTCGCTAGTACCTTCTCGAAGAACGTCATAATCTGGAGTTTGCCGTACGTAGTTGTCTAAGCGTATGACTCTACTCACAAGCTGCCCCCAACTCCAGACACAAAGCCTTTCTAAGCTAATTATTTGGGATAAGCAAAGGTCAGGGTGTTTTTAGGAAAATTAGTCATTCAACGACCTTAGTTATAAAACAGCTGATAGAAATTCAAGCATTACCTGACACAAACATTAATTTTAATTTTTCTGAAAACATCTGTGGGGTCTTCAGATATTTCTTACATTTGCAGATGTTTATCTTCATTCGCAAATCTACAAATGGTAAAATTACCTTTAATTAAAAGCAATATTTATGGTTACAGAATGTAATTCTAGGTACATTCTGGCTAGAAACTACACTTTCATTTTTTTCTCTACACAATCCTAAAGTAATATTGCAAGTAAGGCTGTAACAAAGTCATTGACCCTGCCCCCCCCCTGCTGTCAAGCACTCAATCAACATTGAGAACCTCTGAAATCATTCTCCCCGTCACCCCAAGGCACCCCCTGTGACCATGGTCTATCACACAGTAAGAGACATCTTCCGAGCTAATCTCTCACTGCAATGAAAGGCTCTGTCAAAGTGTCCGTGGGACCCTACTCCCGGTTCTGTCTGGAGAAGCTTGGACCCTACACTTCGTTTTTTACGCCCTTTGGAGATAATGATTTTTTTAATGGATTTCCCCCATCACCCCTCAACATTCTTTCTAAGTTTTTTTTTTCTTTTCTAGAAAATCTCTAACCAAAGTTTTCCTCTCATTGAGAAGGGACGCAATCTGTAAAGAGTTTTGTTTCGTGAGTCTCTTACTATGTCGAGTTTGTGGTAACCTTTGTTCCCCTTGGCATCGTGGGTTGATATTTTATACATTAAATCTAAAAGCCTCTTAAATGCTAGTTGAAAACAAAACAAACAAATCTCTGTAATTGACAGCCATGCACAACTTACTTGTTACCAACATGCGTTCCGGAGCAATTTACTTTCTGGAAGTTTTAAGTTCAAAAACGCTGCATTCACAATGCATAGTCCATTCGATCAGTGCTTCTCAAACTTATTATTATGGCGGACCGAATGGAAGTTTGCCATCACTCAAGGGACCGGTGCACTTTTTTACGTGTACTAACCTGCTAGCGAAATGTTATTAAATTTAGTTAAAATTTTTTTTTCTTAATTGCATGTGCCTATAGCCGGAAAAAATTTACACATTCTATGGGTTTAGTAATAATGATTCCAAATGGAGGATTACAATTTTAATTTAGTTTCCATCTTGATAACTTCTCCAGACCGGCGGTCGATGTCCCACGGAATGGCGCCATTCTGTGAACCACCACTTTGAGAATCATTGCCCTAGATAGCTTTTCCTTTGCTCATCAGTCTTGCAAAGCAAAGCTGCTATATTTGAAAATGTAGCGAACGTCTTGACAGCCGTACTAAATAGGAGTCTAAAAAATACCCTAAGCTCGTTTAGTGGGTATTAATTTCCTTTTCGGTGGAAAAAAATAAATTAAAAAGAAAATAGAACTTAGGATTTCAAGTGTTATAAGAATTAGTTGGGGTTCAGTGGTATAAAAAAAAAGTTATCTTGTGTGTATAAAGAAAGTGAAAAAGGGCTTTTTATCACAAATTGATTTTCTATAAGGGATTTACAGCGATATTTGTGCGTCTCTTTTTTTTTTTCATTACCATCTACTTAAATATATAGAAAATTTTAACAGCTCCGTTTCCGTTGAATAATCGAAGTGCTTTTTTGTGTTAGTATTTTTAGGTATCACTCAATAATGCATTGACAGTAAATTTTCGTTTCGATCATCAAGAGTCTATATATCAAAGGAGCTTATGAAAGCCACATCTATGCCTTCTGTTTCCATTAATAAAGATCATGATAAGCAACAACTAAAATCATTTTATTCTGATATTTGATATAATCTGGGAAGCTATATATTGATCGTTTACACAATTTGAAGTGTATTAGTATTAGAAAACACAGTTGTCGTTTTTTTTTTTCTTCTAAAAAATAACGGGAATTTTGAGTGGGTTTTATTGCACAGCATCTCTGTCATCTATAATAACATTAAGATCAAGGACTTTTTTTTAGCTCAATTCAGCAGAACCATTGATGAAGATAAACGTATTATTTATTTATGCTGACTATTGACTTTCAAAGCGGGGCGCATTTTACAAATTTTCTCATCGAATATTTAGAGCACTTAACTCGTCATGAAAGTAAACTGTTTAAAATGCCATCTTCTATGTGCAGTGTATATTTTATAAGATGAAACAATGAGGCTGACCGACACACACGTTGCCACGGCAACGGAGCCAGGGGGAGAGAAGTGGCATGAAGTTTTTGTGGTCGGACTGCAGAAGACGTCTGTCATCGAGACTAGATAATTTTAGGTCACCGTGCTTTTGTGTGTGTGTGTGTGTGTGTGTGTGTGTGTTAATCTTATGTTGAAGAGTGGGCATAGAAAGAAGTGTAATGTATGAGAGTAGAGAGATGTTTAATGTATGAGAGGGGAGAGCAGTGTAGTGTATGAGAGGGGAGAGAAGTGTAATGTATGAGAGGGGAGAGAAGTGTAGTGTATGAGAGGGGAGAGAAGTGTAATGTATGAGAGGGGAGAGAAGTGTAATGTATGAGAGGGGAGAGAAGTGTAATGTATGAGAGGGGAGAGAAGTGTAATCTATGAGAGGGGAGAGAAGTGTAATGTATGAGAGGGGAGAGGAGTGTAATGTATGAGAGGGGAGATAAGTGTAATATATGAGAGGGGAGAGAAGTGTAATGTATGAGAGGGGAGAGAAGTGTAATGTATGAGAGGCGAGAGAAGTGTAATGTATGAGAGGGGAGAGAAGTGTAATGTATGAGAGGGGAGAGAAGTGTAATGTATGAGAGGGGAGAGAAGTGTAATGTATGAGAGGGGAGAGAAGGGTAATTAATGAGAGGGGAGAGAAGTGTAATGTATGAGAGGGGAGAGAAGTGTAATGTATGAGAGGGGAGGGAAGTGTAATTTATGAGAGGGGAGAGAAGTGTAATTTATGAGAGGGGAGAGAAGTGTAATGTATGAGACGGGAGATAAGTGTAATGTATGAGAGGGGAGAGAAGTGTAATGTATGAGAGGGGAGAGAAGTTTAATGTATGAGAGGGGAGAGAAGTGTAATGTATGAGAGGGGAGAGAAGTGTAATGTATGAGAGGGGAGAGAAGTGTAATGTATGAGAGGGGAGAGAAGTGTAATGTATGAGAGGGGAGAGAAGTGTAATGTATGAGAGGGGAGAGAAGTGTAATGTATGAGAGGGGAGAGAAGTGTAATGTATGAGAGGGGAGAGAAGTGTAATGTATGAGAGGGGAGAGAAGTGTAATGTATG
>MUZC01004194.1:430601-451427 GCA_002072015.1 Radix auricularia | reverse complement strand
GAAGTGTAATTTATGAGAGGGGAGAGAAGTGTAATTTATGAGAGGGGAGAGAAGTGTAATGTATGAGAGGGGAGAGAAGTGTAATTTATGAGAGGGGAGAGAAGTTTAATGTATGAGAGGGGAGAGAAGTGTAATGTATGAGAGGGGTGTGTTAGACAAAGGCGTCTCGATTGAGTGGAGTGTGTTTGAGAAAGGTCTAGAATCGGGACTCCAAACGGGGCACATTCATTTGCTGAATGACAGTCGGGAGACGGGAGTGAACTGGAATTTGAGAGGAATAGAAGATTTTATAAAATAATATGTTAGTGAATACATGACATGCAATATGGTAAGTTTTAAGTGCGAGGCATAATCTTGAAGTAGAAGAGTATGATGCTGCAGCCATTTTTCTATGATCACGAGCAGTAACGTCGCTAGGGGGGTGCTGTGGGGGCGGACCGCCCCAAGTGAGACCATCGGGGGGGGGGTGACACCAGAATGTAAAGTTCTATATAATCCCTTTATTTGGCACTGGAAAACTCGGAGGAGTTCTACGGGTTAAATCGTCAGGAGTTGACATCATAAGCTGCCGCCCCGTGTGACATCATGAGAGACCGCCACGGGTGACACCAACCCTAGTGACGCCTCTCAGCACGAGGGATACACAACTCTGTTCGTATTCCTCGGGGAAAATTTCTAAATAAATAAATTTCTACGGCTTACTGCTATTGAAAAACAAAATCTTAGATAGTAAATACATCAGCGGACACGAGGCTTTGCTGAAAGAAGAAATTTACGGAGATTTTAGCGGGCATAAAGTGCAAAAGGTGATTAAAAAGTCTTTGAAATCCGGAGTCTGAATTTCACGGATGTAAGTGTGTAATCAATTTGCACTGGTGTCTTTCGTTTTTGTATATTAGGCGCAATGACCATCAGTTTTAACTATAAAATCTCTTTCAGTCTGTTCAGCTTTTATTGTAGACTTAAATAATTCAAGCACCAAGTTTTAAAGATAAAACTTTATTTCAAAATTTAGTGAACTATGACTAATTCACTTTATTTTTTTTAAGTAAAGAAAGAATTTCTAAATGGGTTTATAATCGAAAGAAAATTTAGCATTATTTAAGATATTCTTAGAAGAAATAATTGGAAAAATATATTATTGAGCTTTAATTGCTTTTTTCTCCAGTTCCTTTACTCACAATAATAGTCAAAGATATGTTTGGAGCAACTGAATTAAATGAATGGTGTTATAGTTTTTGTGTGTGTTTGCGTCTCACTGCTGGGGGTAGAATGTTTGTTTTATAATTCTCCTTTCGGTATTTGAGAAAAAGTATGATTCCGTAATACTCATTAAATGAAGAACTTGCAGAAGTAAACGGCCACTACTTCTGCATCTCATGACTCCAGCACGGCAATGAATCGTGAAGTGTTTAAATCTTTTTTCGCTAGCAAATTGTCATTTTTTCAATAAATTTGTCCCCAAAAAGATAGAATTTTAAAAATAAATATTTTTAAAAAATATCTTCTTATACTACTGTCAGAGCTAACGTTTCTTATGCTCTCTTTATTTTACATCAGATAATATAAAAAGATTAAAAAAAAAACTAAATCCTACAAGGACGTACGTGGTTAAAGCCCCTGTTTAACGTCAAGTGTGAGTCAAGTTCCTTGGGAGCAAACATCGGGAGATGTTCCGATAATCTTTGCGCAAAAGCGGCTATTTTGGACGTTTTGACCAAAGCGAAATCACCGGCCGTGGAGCTGTCTGCCAGGAAGACAAAATGTCAGGACGTGAATTATTCAAAAGGTTTGAACCTAGTCCAGAGATGTGGACACTTCAAATTTGCTGTTCATGTGTTATTTTTATATCTCTTTTGTGGTTTTATTTAAAACGAAAACGTCTTTTGATGCGGCAAAGATCATCCTATATAAGCCGCTCGCAGACCCATCTACACATCATTTTAATTCGACAGCGTGAAGGCTAAGACAGTCTTTTAGAGGTAAGTAAGCTTAACCATGAGCTGTGTCAGCGCCTATGCTGAGAGAAACGCTCTAGATATGAGCAACAGGTTTTGGAAAATGTATTGTTACACACAAAAATTAATAATTTTACGAAATCATTTCGATTCATAGTAAATACACTGCCTCATTTTAAAATAACATCCGTTTCACCTTTAGTTTTACAATTTAAAAAAAAAAATGTTTCCAGATTAGTTTTTTTTTTTTTTTAGAGCAATGATTTTATTTCACTTTTTTAAAAAAAATCTCCCATTAATTCCTATTTCTATGTTATAGTATGTAATATATATTATAAATTTAATTTTAATATTTTGTTTATTTATTTGTACCAACAAAAAGTAATTCCCCGAAACGTTGAATTTAGTATTTGTCCAATGAATACACACTATTGTACCGCTTTAATAACACAGTTCGTTTGTGTGCCTTTTACTTCAATGACTCGTCCAAAACGGTAAAATCAAAGAGATATTTTATTGAAATTAAGTGAAAATTCAATGTCATTGCTGGCGATAATGCTATGTAAGCTTGTTTTCACTGAGGTTCGAATCTTTCAAGGCGCCGCCTCTCAAGATAACAAATGAAAATGTTCCTTCTGGGCTGACACCTTTTCACGTCTCTAACTACGCCAGTGAGGATAAGTGTCTACAGACAAACACACATATACATTTAAATAAATGTAAAGTGTAATATAACCAAAAAAAATAAAATTTCCCTCTTGTCAATTTGCGTTGTTGTTTTTTTCCTTTTTTAAAATTGAAGAAATATTGTTCTGTTAAATATTAATGTCATTAGGACCAATGTAAACACTAGACTACTATCCATAAGTATTTATAATTTTTCAGGACGTCTTCTAAGACTCTGAAAAGGGCATTGCGTCACCAAGTGACAACAAAATTCCTCTCCCACGCATACACAAACAGTGTCAACGCATTTAGATTCCTTTTTTTTATAAACAAATTGACGTCATAAATTGTTTATTTCAAGCTTAAGAACAATCAGTCGAAATAGGCAGAGACCTTAAAAACTTCACGATTATCGACACCACGATATCTAAAACGCTGATACACATGTATAATTTAGAGAGATTTGTCTCATAACTGAGAACACCAATACATCGTATTCCAGTTTTCTGGATGAAAACCTCTTTATTTAGTCATTTTAATAGTTCCAGGCTTTTATTCACTGGAGACCGTAGTTCTTTATTCCTTAGAAACCTCATTTTTATTATTATGTCCCATTCATTCTAGTTCCTAGTTTTTAAAAAAAAAAGTCAAAGTTTGAAATTGATCTCATCAGAGGCTTTTCTTCTTGTGACTGAAATTGAAACACACATAGCAACGGCAACAACAAAATACCCTTCTGAAATACCTTTGACTTTTCTCTTGACAAAATTTGTTTTGCAGTGATGTGTCCCTGACTCTGTGTTGTTGATGACACGTGACGAGTGGTTTTGTTGTTGCTTCTGGTGAAGTTGCTTCGGATTGTCGTTTCCAAATTTAAATATCGTTCAATCGCTAGAACAGTTTCTCTTATATCACGCGAACATTGAGAAACACAAAGCTTGAAATTGATAATATGTCTAACATTATTTAATCTTACGTGATTCGGTTACTGAGGCTCCTTCTATATAAAAGATACTTGCGCCCTACGAGAATAAATTTATTTTAATGGCTCCTCATATTTTTAAAATATAAGTAATCCTTTATTTTAATTATTAGATTTGTAAAAAAAAAATAATAAAGATAGAAAATAAAATATCTTTAAAATAATGATTCATAACGGGGAAAGTAATTATGCGCTGTCTGATCTTACTGTTTTAGGGTAAATTTCCTGATTTTTTTTCCGGGTTTTTTTCTAGTAGCGTTTTAATAACATTAGACTATATTTATTATTTTATATTGCCTATTTAGGTAGTGAAACTGGTTACTTAAAAAAAAACCAACTAGCAGATCTAATGAATATATTATGTTGCACGTCTGGTGCGCAATAACATACAATTGCCCGCACACCAATTGAAACATAGATGCATCGAAAGATTGCTACCACGTTCTTTGCATACATCTAGAATCTAGGGCAAAAATGAGGGGGGATGTCAATTTCTCTGGAAGAAATACAGATGTGTCCCCCTCCCAATTGTCTTAGATGAAATAAACCCACAATGGATCGCTTCCCCTGAGCCATGTGTCAGATTTCGGCGGAGTGTCTAAGACCCCGATTCGGAGTCGTAAATAACTCCCCACTCCCCTTCCCTCTGTTTTTGCACACCATTGTCAGATCCAATCTTACGACCTATTTTAAGAAATGTGCCAACGTATTAGCGCAATGGTCGGAGATATGTATGTAGGGGTGGGTAAGGGGCGTGAGGTGTGGTGGTTGCAGGGGATTTTTTTTTTTGGTTCGTTTTTGTTGGGGGCATGGCCAAAAAAAGCATTTAAGGTTGAAGACCTAGAGATTCAGTTAATTGCAACTCAAAGCAAACAGACCAGACTTGTTGGGGCTTCCTTTCTGTAATTTGGCGATCTGGCTTTAGATTTCTCTTTTTTTTTTTTAACTTCCCTGAAACAACAAATGTCTTGGCAATTTGACATGCTAACAATACAAAAGAGTGATTGGAAACGATGACAGGGTGGTGGGAGGGGGGAGAGAAATAACCATGGTGTATAGATTTACATATATCTTTTTAACACAGGAGTCCAATCGGCATTTCATGGAATGGCCTTCAAAAGCCAAATGTATTTCTAGCTAATTTAATCGGGCATTGGTTTGGCTCTGCCACGTGGCTCTCTTGTGATCCCTGGCAAGTCTCGCTTTTAAGACAGGGTCTAATGTCTGGTATAGATTTTCAGGGTTAAATACGTGTATTCGGATTTTAAACATGGCCTTTTGTGCAGAAAGAGACATCTTAATTTCAGGGGTTGGTTATTCGATTCTGCCCTCGAAGCACCGCGCAGTTAATTCCCCGTGATTAAGTGGGCTGGAGTGTTCCTTATATGGCATTACATTTATTTTAAAAATAATAATTAAAGAAGAAAAATAAGAAAAGGCATTGAAGATGACACAAGGCATCATTCGGGTTTTTACGCACACCTATAGTAACCATTTGTGGTTTACATGTTTCCAATCGCTGCACTGCTAAAGGTGATCGCAATTTTAACCATTCCACTTGTACACAATTATAGATCTTAGGTCGTTGAGGTTTATAAAATGTTTTCACATTTTTTATGTTGAGCACAGAAGGGCCATGCCTTATTTTAACGTAAAATATTAACGTACCTTACTTTGATCGTAACGATTAAGTTGTTTGATAAAACAAGTGGTCTCCCTTACTTTAATGGTAACAATTAATTTGTTTGATAAAAGAAGTGGTCTCCCTTACTTTGATCGTAGAAATAATGAAACCCCTCCTTATCTTGACCGAAAATATGATACATTAACTAAATTTAATAATAATAATAATTTCCATCCATATTACAATAGTAAAAATAAAATGTTTCCATTTACCATATTGAAAGACTCATGGCATTCTTCCCTTGACAATGATCTTTTGAAAAGTCTATCACTTTGAATGCAAATTCAAACGTCGCTATAAAGTTGACAAAAAATAAAGTGTGTCTGACCTGCATCTTTATCAATAATGTATATTTTCTAATTATATTTTCTTACAACCCCCCCACTGCGGCCCACCACCCCTTTCTCTCATCCCTCTAATTAACTTTGATTGCACTTTACGTGAGGACGTTGTTATAAATCATGTGTGACATTGTGTAGAGTATGATAAAAAAATCTTTTTTTTTTTTTTTTAAAACCCGGCCTTACATCATTCAAATTTAACAAACGTTGTCAAGATAATGAAATCAATAGCAAAGAACTATGATTGTATGACCCCTCGTCCCTCTCTCCCCACAAACACACACACAAAGTTTTAGTAGTGTAATGTAAAATTCTTATTTTAGATATATAGACGCTCCTTCTGTGTAGAAGATAATTGCGTCCACAGACTATGAGAGATGATCTGTTGTCAAGTGATGCAGCGGTCACAGACCACGGCTATAAGGGTTCCACGCATTACCCAGCCGCCTAACTATTGTCCAATTAGGTATCCATTCAGAGCTGGGTGACTCGGGAACTCCTCAGGCCCCGGGAACAAGTCCTCGCCTTCGCGTGGATTCGAACTCGTGACTATCGGTACGCCAGTCGAGCGCGCTACCACTCGACGACCAAATCTTAGAAAATTGTACTTTTATAAAAGATTATATATGATATATATTATAATAGTATATTATNATATATATATATATATATATATATATATATATAAGTTTTTGACTCTATGCTTTCATTAATATGATTTATCAAAACAAAATATATCCCTATGTAAAGCTGCTTTGAGTTGAACACATTGGACATACTTTATATGTATAAGTGCTTGACATGGCGCCAGATGGAATCGCCCAAAACTGGCCACAACCATTCATTACCGACTCGTTAGAGAGAAAGTACCGTAGAGAAATTCAGGCCAGTTTGGCTTTTGTTCTGTACGCTCAGGAATTTCCAATAATCTATTTATAAACTAACTGACCTAATACAAGGCGGACATGTGAAATCTCACGCGGGTTGTGTTTTCATCAGATTTCGAACGGACTTTTAAGATAACCTCTAACAATAACTCTAACCTCTGTGTTTTTTGTTACGACATTAATGATTATCTGTTGGGATATGAGTGCACTTTGCTAATATTTGACAATCATAAGGTCGTTTTGCTGGAAAATATTGCATTTTTAAAAACAAAAATTGAAACAAAAAGGCTGCTTCGAAAAGTTCAGCATTACATTAGGTAATTGAAAAAATAATATCATTCCCATACAAACTAATTATTAAGTTCATTATTGAAGGATGTCGGCCTCAAAGTTTTTTCTTATTTTTTTTTAAATTTGATTTTCCTGTTGTTAATTTTATGTTACAAGAATTTATAGAAATAGAATTGATGTTTCTTTATATCGGCTTTAACCTTGCCAGAGATACAAATGTTCAAGCGTTCTGATTTATTTCCAAGCAAAGCTCAAGCATTTTTCATCAACTCGTTGCCATTTTCTTTAGACGTGACTAGCCCTATAGGTTGTTTAAACCTTGCAATGATTGCCTTATATTTTTATGTCAGTTGAATGAAAAATCACCGCTTAGTGTTATTATCTACTAGAAGGTTTCGTGGGTGAACAATCATAGCCTCTAGAGCCTAACATGCGAAATAACAATCAATGCCACGAACGCCCTAACCAAGTCAAGTTATAACTTTAGAATCACTGACCTGCTGCGATCGACTGCTCAATTTTGAACAATCAGTCAACACTGTGCCCTAGCAAAGCCAAGTTTATGATTTAAAAAATACATGTCCAAATATCTCTAACATAGTCGTTCAAGTTAACGTCAGTGCGTAGTTGTCAGCGAAAAATATGTTGTTTACCTACACCGGAAAGAGACAATTCCAAGAAAAACTATAGATGTCATTTCACGTGAATTTAACTTACATTTACACGGATCTCTCCCCTCTCCCCACTCACACACTCCTATCCAATACCAGGCCACAACTCCATTAAGAGTTTGCTGGCATGCAAGCTCCCGGATGTGGGGCTCTATCCGACCAATCAAACACCACTGACATAATCTTACAACCCCCCCCCACTGCGGCCCACCACCCCCTTCTCTTATCCCTCAATCCACTGCGCCCTTCTGTCGATACGGTCTTTATTAATACAATTGTTTTTCAATGCCATTTGGGTGGCCTAAGCTGGTGGTTGGGGTGCAAATGGAAAGAGGGGGGAGGTGTCAGGGTTGTAGTAATCTTGGTCGAGGCATCTAAAACTGTGTTAGATTATACCCCGACGCTGGTTTTGTTTATTCTTAGATGGAAAACTTGGTAACAGGGTATGAGTCAGAATCACAGGACGTAACAAGGGCAGAAAACGAATTTACTTTTTTTTTAAAATGTACAGTCTAACAGTAAAGAAATAATTTAATTCAGATATAAGAATATAGGTGATAAAAAGATTGAGCACTGTATGATGTGAAGGACGTACATGGTTGCTATCGATAAGGTAGCCGTATGGATATCAACGTGATTGTGGATAAGGCTGTGTAATAGGTAGCACGTTGATATAGGCAGAGCTGTGCTCTAGGTGGCAAAGTGCTAAAGGACATAGGTAACTCAGGCATGTATTTGGCCATCCGCTGAAGGATTATGGGTGATACGGTGCTAAAGTACTATAGTGAGCATTGTGCTACAAGAGATGTTATGGTATATTAATATGTAGTTGACTTGATGCTGTATACCATACTGTGCTTTAGTAGCACGGTTCTTTTGGTAACAATGTGGTAGCAGGTAATACTTACCTATATGTGCGTTAATGATGTAGAAAGAGAGCGAGAGAAAGAGAGGTGTCGAGAGAGATAGCGAGAGAGACAGAGAGTGAAAGAGAGAGAGAGAGACAGAGAGAGACAGAGAGAGAGAGAGAGCAAAATGTTTTAATAATATGGTAAGTTTCGCTTTGACGACGAAATATGTTCCTTTATGTGTTAAGAATGATTGAGGCAATAAAATTTAACATACAATATTCAATGGGAATAATAATTCATTAGAAAATATCAGTATATCTCATTAATAAAGATAAATATTAGACTTCCGTATCTAAGAAGTCCCAAGATGGTGGCTACGACTTATCCAATATTCCAATACGTCAGAGATCACACTTTAAAAAAAATAAATTTTTATACATTTTATTTGCGTCAAAAAATTTCATCATTTTGTGCCTTACACTTCTTTTGCTCCTAAGTCAAACTGTAGCCACTATTTATTTGCTACAACTGCTACTATGCGTGTTATGGAGCACAATCTCATAACCTGGTCTGAGATGACGAATGTTCTTTATAACTTCCATTCTCCGGTTTGAGTTCCATTTATGCGTCCCCAATGCCAAGACCTGCTGAGTGCCAAACAATTCCAATGATGAAGAATTGTTGCTCCGACACTCGTGCACATTGAACAATATGACATTGTGTTGTTGTTGTTTTTTTTTAAAACCATAATTGTCTCTGCCGAAGGGACACACGAACGCTTATAATGACTTTTACGGTAGAGCGAAACATGCGCCATCAACCGATCACCACCAGGGGCGCTAATTCCCTAATAGGTCGCTGATCTGCTTGAGTTAAATTCTTGCGTTCACAACGCCTCAATGCTAACATCAGCAGCGGTTTCAAGTCCATATCAATAATCCATCTCAGTCATGCTTGGCCATTGTGCTGACTATTTCTTTTTAAAGTATTCCACCTTTCTGCTGTTCTGCATTCTTTCCAGATGTTTCTATTTGATAAACATAAATTGATATATCCCTATTGTTTTCGGCTATGGGTGTACACATTAAAAATACTTGATTTATGATGAATACAAAATTACACTATTAAGCATGAGTTTGATCGCTTAATGTAAAATTATTCCTTATAGTTTGTTTCGTAATAAGATATAGAATGTCAGTGATAGATTCGAATGATTCAATTGATACTGATCATTTGAGACCCATTGCTTGGGGCTAGATTGGCCACATTAAGAGAGGAGCCGTTATTAAATAAACGAGCTCTCTTGCGTTCTCGAGAAGCCTCCAATTTTATTAGTTCAGCAGAATGTTAAACTGTTTTATTCCATCAGTGGATCTCACACGTGGGCCAACACATTGAGATAAAGTGGAGCTAGTGTTACGGCACCTTTTTTCAAAATCCTTTTTTTTAGTTATAATTGCCTAGAAGGCTTTTTCATGTCGAGTTTAGGTACTTCTTTTCATGCTTCCGGTACCTTTTTTTGAGGGTAAAGAAGTACTGTCTAAATTACAATTTTCTTTCTAAATGTCATAGCTTAAATTAAAATACAAAATCATACTTTAAATGAAGCTTCTCGCTTCTATATTTTTCTTCATCGAAATTCTCCAATGTAGACATTCGAAACTCTTTACATATAATCCATACTTAAAAGTATTATATTTTTTTTTCCGGCATTATTTTTTTTTAAATTTGCACCTACTGCCACTATAGGAAGGAATCGCTGCCTTGCAGAAAAAAATCGATTTTAAGGGTGCATCGATAATCGATTACCGCCACTATCTGGTTGCTATTTGAAGAGGTCCAGGTATTCGTGGGAATGGATATTGACACACAATAAAGGTGTCGCCTTTTAAACAAGGACGCTTGTAATCCCCGCTCTGAAGGCCCTTGCCAAACCAGGGGATTTCGATTACAGCAACTGCCCCGGCGCACGTCAATAAACGCCGCACTGCGCTCATCCTCGTGCGTCCTTTGTTATGAAAATCTAACTTGGACCAGCAAGGCACTTCAGCTTTTAGCGATAGTCGACGGTTCTAATATTATTTTAGGGCTTGGTTTGTATTAAAAACAAAACAAAAGTATACCGAATGGGGTAACGATCGTGTTTTGTTGTTAATTGTTTAGCTACAACAATTCGTCCGGGTCCAATTAAAATATAATTACCTTGATAATCTGAGTTTAAATCTTAGCATGTCAAACAAAATTTTTGTAAAAACCCTGTAAAAACGAAGTTTTATTTTTTTACAGTAAATCCTTTATATGCGAAACATAACTATAAGGATGTTCATTAAAATACGCAGGGCAAAACAATACGAAAATACAAAATTTTAGTTACGTCTCGTAAAACGTGTTCAATATAATGCGCACCGATAGTGAATACATTTTTAAAAAGTATTGTCTATATAATGCGCACCTCATTGCGTGACAGGAAAGGTTGTTGAACATAATATGCACCATGAGACTATCTCAAAAATTAATATGATACATAAAGATAAATTAAAATAATTTAAAAATTCAATCATTCAATTACATTACATTCGATAAATCTGAAATTTTGATACATCATTTGTATCATTGGCACGAGTCTGTCTGCAACATTTCAGCTCGCTAGCTCACGAGGAAGTGTGTTAGAAATCGATCCAAATTTTATCCGCAAGCAAGGGCTCAGACACCATAAGTTAATATAAAAAGATTTAAAACATTTTTAAAAAAATTAAAGACAGTATTGTTTTATATTGAATTTATCCTCAGATGGGTACTAAAAATTTTACAGACAAGAAATTAAATCTATGTTAAAAGTAATTATTATTTTTGAAAAAAACAGATTCAATGTCAGCACAACATGACAATCTGTAACTTAAAGAGTCCCGGAAGTTGTGATATAGAGTTTAATTGTAGTGCTCAGTGTTGAGTAAGTCTTTTGTTTGTGTGTGTAGAAATCAGTGGTATAGGTTTTAATTATATTGTTTAGTGTTGATCTGAGTGTTTTTTGTTTGATTTTTCCAGATGAAATTTTAAGTTCATATTGGAAATATTAAGTTATTTCACCTTTAAAATGTAAATTTAAAAAATAGATTATTACAGTTACAACAGCCAAAAAAATTGCACAAGGGATATTGAAATCAGATCACGAATATTTGATTTAAACATCACAAACAGAAACATAGGGCATGATAATTTTTGTGTAAAAATTGAATATTTACGTCAATTTGTTTTTAATATTTAAAACAAAATTTACATAAAGGAAAGGCTGAAAGAATAAAGAATAATATACTTTTTTTATATTTTACAGCTTGGATTAAAAGTGAGGTAAGTATTTGTTGAGATGGAGCCTTCTGTTTAAATAGGGACAGTGCGCTCGACTAGCGTACCTATTTTCACAGGTTCGAATCCATTCGAAGGCAATGATTTTTTTTTCCCGAGGCCTAGGGCGTCTGTGAGTCCGCCCAGCTCCGAATGGTTACCTTACATTTGTTAGGCGGCTGGGTACTGCGTGGAATCCTCATAGCCGCGGCCTGTGAACGCAGCATCACTTGCCAACAGGTCATCCCTCATTGTCTGTGGAAGCAATTATCTTCTGCATAGAAGGAGCGTCTGTTTATCTAAGACTTTTCAAATCATCATTGAATGACTGATTTTATTATTTAAATAGTCTATGGTTTATGATATTATTTAAATAGTCTATGGGCTCTGATTTAAACAGTGAATCAAAACAACATTTAACGCACAGTTTTGACAAACTTATTTTTTTTTCAACCAAGGATTATGTTGATTATGTTTTAGTTGGGGCCTCTTGGACTTCTGGAGCTATAAAATAATCAAAATGCATTCAAAATGGGTTAAGATCTACGAAAAAGATCTACTACATTTTCCAAATATCTCTACTTCCACCTCACCAGTCGAGCGCATAGAAAGAGAAAGAAAGAAAAAAAAAGAGCTAAACACAATAAGTGGCAACAATGATAAATTGTCATTAGCAGGGGGGCTGTCCTCGTGAAAGAACGGTCACGTGATTGAAATAATGTGACAGGGAGGACCATCATTACCCAGGGGTATCGTCGGCGATGGCTAGTGTTCATGTGTCAATTTGGTGAGGGGGTCAAATGCCACTGTGACGGCTGAGGGGGTCGGCTTAAAACGACTCCGGGACAATGGGTTTCCCATGGACACAGAGTGATTGCCGTGTGTGGGAGGGTGGGTGNGGGTGGGGGGAGGAGATGAATTGCTGGCGATTTCAAGGTAGTGATATCGATACCGTCGATGAATCGATCTCCAATATTGCATTTCGTTTGAAATAATAAGAAAAGGTGGGGGGGGGCGGGGGGTATGCATCTTATCGTGTTATTGGAACGTATTTCTGAACGCGTTTTCTATACCGGTGATGACACTTAAAATCCCCAAGTTCAAGTGCCCCAATGTTCAATTTACCCCATTATTGACGAAGTCTAAAAGTGTAACGCGCCAAACATAAATTCACCAGAGATTCTATTGACCCCCCTCCCCACACGCACATAGATGAGAGCATCCTTGACACAAATATTCCCTTCATTATTTATTGACACCAAAGTTCATGGATCCCCACACTTCCCACTACCACACACTTCTCAATACCACACCGCTTTCCAAAACATTCCTCGCCCCAGATTGACTCTACACCCTTGGTGAGTATTTCGAAACTCTCTGTGAATCTGCTTCCTTTCACTAAACGCTATCAAGACTATCAGCTGCCGGCCCTAACAGAATGAGTCCAGTCCAAATTTCCCCCGGCGCTCTCTGATCTCCGAAGGGTGGCCAAGATATTGCATCACCGAGAGGTCCCAGGTGTATACTTAGCGCTGGACATACACCGCGCATGCCCCCCCCCCGGATTCCCTCTACGAGGCGTAACCACCATCACGTTAACACCCTGTGCTGGGCCTCATCCTTAACACCCCCACCCCACCACCCAGTCACGTCACAACTTTCATGGCCGTAAAGTAGTATTCCCTGTGGCGTCCCCTGTTAACAATGTCATGATGGGGGAAAGGGGGTGGATAGAGATGGCACAGCATAAACTGATAGCCTATGCTTAAAAAAAAGAGGGGTAGGGGGTAAATAATTAACGTTGTCCACCCCAGAGAGATATAAGCAATGTTGGATCTGATTTCTCATCATTAGTTGTAGTTTCATAAAAATGTATTTTGTGGCGAGAGATACGCTATTCGTCCCTATTTTTTATGCTCATCTTGAACAAAAGCTGCCAAAGAACAATGCACTTTAAAATCACGAGAAGCAACGTGTCAATTATATCATACTTTTGTTAACACAGGAAAGCGATAACGCAATTGTTTTTATCCACTGTCGCATTAGCTAACCCATAGTTTTTTAGTACGTTATATAATATTTCAGTTGTTTTACACTTGATGGACAAGTGTGTCTTCCTGGTGGGAAATAATCGGAAGATTTTACTTGTAAAAAAATGTATGCAAACAAATAAAGATATATTTTCTTCGTAATACTAACACTCCTAGTGTCGTATCTTTGTCCAACGTATTAAAAGTGATTGTGATCTGTTCCCTGGGGATTTAAACAGTCCATGTCCTGGGATAAAAAAAAGATTCTGCGTAGATCATCAGAAGTGTTTGACTCATGGCGTCGCTACACTTACTGTCATGGCCCACTCTGTCGGTACCATCCTGGTATCTAACATTCCTGAAATGGAGCCAGTGTGTATTTTGTTCTAATTTGGATATATTTTTGTCAACAAATTTACGGTGACACGAAATACTTTCCTGAGTGTCTGTGTACTTTAACATCGTAGAAAGTGAAACAGGTAAACAGAATTTCAGAACAGCTTTTGGGGGGACGTAAGACACTCGGCGAAACAATCGCTTTACAACTGAAGGAGGATTTAGAAGTTTAAACACCAACAAAAGATGAGGCTGAAAACTATTTTTGAATCATTACTTCGATTAAACATAAACCCGTACGTGATTCAAATTTTGAAATCCGGCCGAATCTGGTTTAGGCCGAATTAATGAAGTGAAATACGGTCAGACCCGGTGACGGATTTGTAAAATAACCGGTTTCCTGATTAGTTGGAGACGGAGAAAAATATTATGTAAGGCCTCTATCGGCCAGTCAGATTTGGCCGGATTTGTGAAAGAAAAATGGTTCGATTTCGGAATTGCCAGAGCATGACGTGAAATCCGGTACAACTATATTTGAGATCTCCCAAACTCAGCTGACACAATGACGTAATAGATAAAACAGAAACGCCCCGCGTTGCGACCAGCGATGAGAAGGCTAAAATTACATTCAGATAACAGGGGTGACTATTCTGACTACTCACCAGACCAATGCACTCAGGCAAGAACCAATCAAATTAAAACCAACAAGATAATGTCATTGGACAAATTTGCTCTTATCAGTTACCTGGAGTTATTTCCCCGACCAACAGTTACCATAACCCGGAGGAAATTGTTACATTTGCACCAAACAAACTAAAAGGGGGAAAACTGAAGACGAAAAAGATTCCAGAGACATTTCTTGGGGGTGTCACGATGCAACCTATTGAGTACTTCTATCTAAATCGTAAAAAAAGTAAACTATGTAGTGTAATCAAGCTATTTTAAACTGTGGATCTTTCTCATAGAGACTACTTCAAATCAATTATAATACAATTTTCACCAAATGATTTATTTGCTCAAAGTCATTGATAAATAAAATTACAACGACATCATACTTGTGCTAACTGCTTTTAATTATGTGGTAAATACGCATCAATTATAGACCTGTTTCTGTGCTTTTTTTAAACGCATTCCAAATGAATTTCTTTTTGTGAACCACAAATACACCTCATGTAAACCTTGTCAGTGTACAATATGTGCAGCTTCCATAGCATATTTTCTTGCATCGCCTTATATTACGCATAGCCCTTGAAAACCCATGTTCATATCAGCAAACAATACTTTATTTCACTTTCATGTTTAGTTATTTTAAAAAAAAAAATTTTTCGGGGATTGGGTGTTGGGAGGGGGTGCATTGCTTATAATATTGACATTGCAGTTAGCTGGTATTTTAAATGAAAACTTTTTCCCGCTGTTGCGTTACGAAAAAAAAATGATCTCATCAATTATCAAAACTTCTTGATAGTTCTATTCCTCATTACACTACTTGCCTTTATCACTGAATTTTTTCCCCCCTATATATTGTTTTAAAGTGTTCCTTTCAACTTTTCGGGCCGGCCGCTTATTTTTGCGAAACATATGTTCCGCCAACAACAGGACTTCGAGACCTCATTCAACATTAATCCTGCACACGGCCAACATGCCTGTCAACCGACCTGCTCACCGACACGTACACCAATCTACCGGCCCTGTGACGGTCGTCTCTCAGTCCCACCGAACTGTTCAACTCGGGGTTTAAAACTGTCGTGAAATTAATCTATTTGTTTTCCATTCCGAATTACGAAAACAGTGAGGCTGCAATGCACGGCGAGGAGTAATTAACAATCTTCAAGGTTTGCATTTTCTGAAAACTAAGATCCCTACTTTAAGACCACCTTCTTTTTTTTCTTTCTTTTTTTTTTATTAAGGATTTTATTCCTTTTTTCCGACTTAATGTTCGTATTGTGGTTATCAAATTTACGCTTCGATCCCTCTGTTTGGTCAGGCTAATGACCATGGATTGGATTTCTTTCCCCACTAGCGTAATTAACATCAAGGCGGAGTTTGAAAACATTAAGTCGCGGCACTCTTTTGTTTTGTTTTGCTTTTTGTTCGGCAGCTGCTCATGGCATCATAGTAAAACCTTTGTTTGGAGGATATAAATTACATGTACATACATTGTTACCTTTGATGGTGTAAAATCGGATTCTATTTGGTCAAACAAAAAATATATATTATTTTCATAGAGTAATTACTTGTAACGAAGATTGTAACTTGAATTGGAAGAATGAGAAGCAAATTAAGTTCATGCCAGATAAATTTTCATGTTTATTTTACAATACAACCGCTACTTTTATATAGAAAATTATTGCGTCCAACTTTCTTTAATTAGAGCGCACAGACTACGCTGGCCTCTTAGCAAGTGAAGCAGCTTTCATACGCCATGGCGTACGAATGTTAATTTTCAAATCCGTTATTTTAACTTTACCGTCTTGTCATGTTCCCGAAGTCCCGTGGTCCCGCGGAAAAACAAAAGTGAAAAATGACCCACTTTTGGAATCTTATCCAGCTGAAATTTTGATCATAGATTATGGTCACCTAACAATGTATTATTTCAAAATTTCAGGTTGATCGAACGTAATGTAATTAAAATAATTAATTGTTAGATTATCTTTATGTAGCTCTGAGTGGCATGTGGCTTTGTATGTAAGTCTGTCGCGAGGTGCGTATTACATTGAGTATACTTTTATCATATTTTCCAGATTTGTAAATGTTTGTGCTTGTTTGTCGCACGGTGCCTATTTTATCATATACAAAGGATTTATAGTCAAAAAACTTTGTTGTTTACGATTTGATTAATTGAGCGTTTATTTCTCCCAACCCATATCAAGTACCCATCGGAGCTGCTTGGACCCAGAGACACCCTCCATCCACGGGAACGAATCCCTAACTCAAACCCACGACTCTTGGTATAAATACCGAGTACGCAAGTAGCTCGACAATCATGTTCATGTTGCGGGAAATAGCGGATTAGGGAAAAAAAACTTTGTAATTTATCATTTGCATTTGTTTACAATTATATCAATCATTCATTTAATTGTTATTTTTTAAAATACAATTAAATGAGACAAGACAATCCATTAATCTGGAAGCGTAACTTTGTGGGCTAGTTGGGTTTGGGGGGGGGGGCGCTACGTGGGTAATCATACCTCTGGACCGCTTTACGTTTAGCATAACACTGTGCAACATTTTCATGATTGCCAGGTTGAATTACCATATGATAGACCGCCTCTTTTCCAGAGAAGAATGTGTGTGGGTGGAAGAATATGGCAAAAGGTTAAGGAATATTGAGGAGGGTGGAGTGGGACTGGAAGTGGATGACGTGTAATTGGTGGATGGGCTTAACAAAAGTTGAGGAAGGTGGAATGGGGCTGGAAGTGGATGGCGTGTAATGGGTGGATGGGCTTAACAAAAATTGAGGAAGTTGGAAGGGAAATGGAAGTGGATGACGTGTAATGGGTGGATGGGCTTAACAAAAATTGAGGAAGGTGGAAGGGAAATGGAAGTGGATGACGTGTAATGGGTGGATGGGCTTAACAAAAATATTCAAGTAGGATGGAAAATGATTGAAATAAAATTCAAATTAACCTTAAAACTGGACTAGATTCTATGAAAAAAAATTCTTCCGGTGTTGGTTGTATGCTGGGTTTGCTGTTACGGGTAAAGAAGACAGTCCATCCTCAAGTTCAAAGATCCGAAAGGATTCTCAATGAATCTTGATTAGTATTTAAGGAAAAATACGCACTAAATGACAACATCATCAGCCGCAAACCTTTCCCGGAATAAATTAGCGGATATTAAGATTAAATATCATTAGCGATAAATTTTTTAAAATTGCATGTTTTCCTTCTCCAGCCATTTCTAAATCACCTAAAGAATTATGCTAGCAAGTTCTAATGTTTCATTAAAATCTTACTTTTTTCTATCGTAATGTACAAGAAGAAGTGAGAAAAATAATTTTAAAAATATAATTAGTGTTTGAATAAATACCTCGCTTCACAATCTGATACCCTTTGACAACTATTCAATGCACCCATGAATTAGCACTGCCACGGATCCCCCAACCTGATCTTCAGGCGGAGGCGACACACGAGCCTGGAACACACAGTCCGCTTACCCTGGTGCGTGTCTGCGGGTGGGCCAAACTGGCTTAACCCCATATGTTGGTCCAGGCTAATGGGTGGTCAGACTCGTGGCTTGGGCAGCGCTGCTTACAGAGCGTGATCCGGTGCCACAGGTCAAAGAAGAGTTTTAATTGTTTTTGTTTTTTTTAACAGCGCATCCTTGGATGTAATGGTATTTTAGGTCCATCGAGAGCGCGATGGACTGTCGAACAAAAGCAAAAAGAGAGTCACGGGTCCGAGCCTTGGTACTGGCAAGGCCCCCGGGTCATTGCGCTAACCACAAAATCACTTGCTTGTTGGTGGTCGCTTAATGAAACTTGTGAATTCTACTTCACTTGCCCCATAGGCCGTTATGATCAGGAGAAAGTTGTTTATTATTACTATTACTATTATAACACAGTTCTATGAAATTATTCGACTCAAGGTCCGATTGGTAAATAAACTTAAGTGTTCCATCGTTTACTGTTGAGTATATCATCTCAGTAATGGTTGTGTGTCTGACCCATTTCTGTGCATGATGTTGTTACCTTGTAGGGGTCAAAGGGTAACTGTCCACAACAGTGATGCCAATTGGTCAAACCTAATAAATCCATCGACAATATAACAATATTCAACATATTTAGAAAAATTGATTATGACTTGCTGACTCGATACGGGTAAGTTAAGAAATAAAAAAAAATACAATCATATAGAGTGCTTGAGATGCAAAAAGGAATTTCGAGCGCTAAGTTATTTTAAATGGAGTCATTCAAAATTTATTACAATATTTTGGAAACAATAATGTATTATATTATTTTACGGACGACACGTACCAATAAATAACAGAATACCCCAAGTTCCATTCCCTTTCAATCAAAATTATTGGAATACCATGTTTGTCTTAGATTTTTCCCCATAAGTTCTACTCCATCATGCATGTCATAAGCTTATTAGAGGCTGGATATTAAACCACTCCTCCCCAACACACAGACATATAAATGTGTACGCCCCTGCTGGCGCCTGTTACCCGACACAATTCTCAAACACTTCATTCACAGTGGCATGTGTGACAGACGCCTATATTTTTATACACGACGTGCTCTGTAGATTGTAATCTGATGACTCTGTTTGGCTTTGATTCTTTAAGGGCTTTTGTCAGTTGTCTTTCTACTTTCTATCAGGTATGATCTCCCCATGGATGAGTCGATGGGTCTGCAAGGTTGTACGTTAGGGGCCGTCCATAAAGAACGCCATGCTCCAGAGGGAGGAGGGGTTATAAGAACGTGTGACATTTTGTGACAGGGATGAGGGGGTTGTCCGGCCATGTGTGACGTCACGGTGTTTTATATTAAATTTTATTTATTTTGTTAATTAAAAAAAAAAATTCGAAAGTGTGACGTACCTTGATTTGGGGGGGGGGGTCCTGGTATTTGTGACAGTTTGTGACAGGGGGAGGGGGGAGTTAAAAATGGTCAACAATTTAGTGACGTACTTTATGGACGGCCCCGTCTCGAACGCGAGAGAATTATTTGGGCCCCAGACAGCCGCTTACGTGTGAGCCGCTCCGTTTTCTGCAGCTACAGCATCAGAATACAACAAGGTCAGGTGAAGACAACTCCTGAGGATGGGGTTGGTGGGCATGATCGTGATCATAGAACGGACTAACACATTGGTGAAACCGCCGACCGATGAATCTCTAGCATCAAAAACATGAGGTGCAATGATTTTTATTTCGCTTCCAATGAATCAAAAGTCAAGAAGTACATCATGCTAAGAGGATTCGCATTCCACACTGGAATAAAAGTTGTTTTTTTTTTTTCTGAGCGTGTCTTTGATTTCAGTAGCGTAAATTAGAAACTCCAACAGAAACCCGAATTTAGCAGAGATGTAAGACGCAACCGTGCATCGCACACTTACAACAAAATGTCTAGATACTACGAAAGATAATTCGCGTCTTTCAGTCAGTTTTTTTAGTACGCCTTTTGCACTCGAAGTTTATCCATGGCAATTAATATAACTGTTACATTTCATTCAATCAGATTTTTTTTTTTACATCATTGAACATAAACCCAAAATGTAAAAAAAAAATTATAATAAAAACTAATTTATAATTACTATGGAAAATCGATATTAACTTAATATCTCGAATTACAACACTTACGACAGTAGCATTACTAATGCTTACTCAGAAATTAACCACATGCTGTAACTAAATTATCGCTTATCTCAAAATTAGAACTTATCACTTAATCAATTTTCTTGTGCTTCTCCACCCCACCCTAACCTTTTTTTTTATTGAAATCGCTCCTGTCCCCGGCCGGACCCGAAATGGTTGTATCAATTCAGGTTTCAGTTAATCTTGCATTATCGGATTAGCCCAAACCCTCGCCGGGGGCTCGGTAGCGAAGTGTTATTGAGTTGCGGTGTGGGAGGCAACTCTAAACAATTTTATCTTGATAACCCCCAGTCCCCGGCGACTAGCTGCCCCTTTTTATCGATTCTGCCGGCCTGTTGTTCTTCTGGTTACAAGCCCCGGCACGTGGCAGCACTCCACCGTTGGGACCGTTTCCATCTTGACCTTGCTGATAAAGAGGCTGACCGTAATTCTTAGCAGGGTTTTCTTTTTTTTTTTTTTTGGAAGGTTG